>PVJL010007852.1:0-73400 GCA_004026885.1 Lyroderma lyra | reverse complement strand
TCGCCCCGGAGGCAGGCCCCCCATCAGCAAGGTGACGGCTCCCTGAAAGCGCCGATGACGGTCAGCGTTTTGGAGCAGTGAGTGTCCTGTCACTAAGGTGGGTGTGTGGCTTCTTCAGGCATAATGCTGCTGCAGCTACCAGACCCCAGGACAGCGTGGACGTGACTTCTCTGTGCGCTGGGCTGGGCGACCTGCCTGCTGAGTTGTGGACGTCTGGACCCCAGCGCACGGCGCCTCTGAGCACGGCTGCGTCACGCTCTCAGTGGGCACGACTTACTCTTAAACGAGGGAGACGAATAAATCTTGCCGGCAACTAAGAAACAGAAACGCAGGGCCTGAACGGGTTTTCCGACAGACAGAAGCCACACGTCTCCTGTGCGTAATTCATCAGACGTCCTGCCCCACTGCTATGGGATGACCACTGCCAGGGGACTGACCACTGCCAGGGGATGACCACTGCCAGGGGACTGACCACTGCCAGGGATGACCACTGCCAGGGGACTGACCACCACTGGCTCTACTGTCAGTCAGTATTTTGAATTTCTTAACAGACTCGTGTTCATAAGCAGTAACTGCAGACCGTGGGGCCGTTAATGCTCATCTCGTGGTCTGGACATCAGCAGCGCCTACCAAACCGTGTGGAAAAAAGCTACCAAGTGGACACATGACACGAGGCTAGCGTCTCATCCTCCTCTAAGAGAACCGATGCCAACCCCGCTCACCAGCAGCTTGGGCACGCAGGACCCCGGGGAGAGGAAGGCCCTGTCCGGGCCCTCAGGGATCCCAAGTCTGAGTCAGGCAAGTCAGAGAGAGCTCACCCAACCCAGACGGACAGACGGACAGAGCCCAGCACACCAGATCCAGGTCCAAGAGCTGGGGCCACAGTCACGCAGGCGCACATCCGGCCCAGCACCAGCGTGGCTGCGAGGCCACCACCTGCACCCTCAAGGGAGCCCAGCTCGTCACCCAGCAAGATCCAAACACACCCTGTGGCGACAGTCCAGGTGACAAGGACACGCAGCCAGAGAGCCACTCCGTGCAGACTCCACATGGAGCCGAGACACAGCAACCGGCGATGGCCTCAGCATGCAGCTCATGTGCAGGACCTCTGGGCCACGTCTCCAACCCCCACTGCGCAGGAGCTGTGTGCCTCGGGCCTCTCAGAAAGGTGACAGACGAGTCCCTCCACCTGGGTCAAGTACACGGAGGCGCCTGGGCAGAGCTCAAGCGAGGGACGAGCGGCGTCAGCATCTACAGTTGGCCCTCCGGTCCCTGAGGCAGGTGGTGCCTGCTGGACACAGCAAGAGAGAGCAGTGCGTCCCCACAGAGTCACCCGGCGATGGCAGGTGGCACCAGAACACGGCGTGGGGCCACCCTCATGACGTCCACAAGGCAACGACGTGCTCGGGACACCACCGAGCAGGCGACACCAGGGGAAATGACTGGATGTGGGGAGCCTCTGCCCGAGAAACGAGTGTGTGGTCACGTCTCCTTTCCATCTTTCTAAGGACTGAGTCATAGCACACACGGCCAGGGTGACAAGACCGTCACCTACAAAATTTCTTCACGTGTTGCCTGTGGAACACCACAGACCACCTGCTAAGTGGCAGGAACCGCACATGCCCTGCTGCCCAGGCCACTGTGGCCCAAGCAGGGTCCCACAGCAACATCTAGGAGCCTCCCTGGTGGTGGCAGGCGTGGGGGCCTGTGCACGCCCTGTGTCCCCACCCCCCTCCCTCTCTGGGCTGCCTGTGCGAACTTCTGCCACCAGGGCCTGCCCTTGGAGACCCTGTGGGCCACCACCCACAGCAGGCAGCAGGCCCTCGGCACCCCAGCCAGCCACCGACACCTGCTCCCAGCACGTCACTGGGCTGGGAGAGCGTGAGATGAAGTAGCTCTCGGGAACGGGCCGCAGGTCGCCCACATGGGGGCCCCCAAGGACTCCCAGAGAGGTGAACATGCGGCCACAAGGCCCGAGCCCAAGCCCAGGGGCGTCCCGTCAGCCCATCTTTAGGGCAAGTGGGTCCAAATGGCGCAGTCCCGCACGCCACACGCAGCCCAGCACCAACTCGTGACCCTTCCTACAAAGTGACGGAAAGGATGCACGGACCCGTTTGTCTGGCCATCAGCGACCCTTAGCGTGAGTGTCTTCTACGTGGGGCCCAAGACAACGCTTCCAGTGTGGCCCCAGGAAGCCTGACAGCTGGATGCCCTCGCTCTGCACGGCCCGCACCGCCAGGCGCCTCTGGTGCTCCCACAGGTGTGACAGCCAGGGTGCACCCCCGCCCCGGCCTCATGGGACGGAAGCCCGGCAAGAGGCAAAGCAAAGAGTGGCTGTGCTCACCGCCGTCCCCCAGGCCACACGGTGTGGACACACGCGCTCCCTGACCACGACGGCGCGCCCACATGCGCCGGGCCTCTGGGAGCGGTGGGGCGTGCCCGTGAGTGTGTCCACGCGTTCCTGCTTTCGCTACGGGCAGCAGAATCGCACTCCTGTGTTTTTCAACCTTTCAACACGAACACAGACACGCGGCAAATAAGACCCCAGCCACCCTGCTCGAACCTAGACCAGCTCCACGAAGACACAGAGGTGGCAAGGAAGCTCACGGGACGCCCGGCAGCAGGTGCCAGCGTGGTGACCACGGCGGGGCTGCCCTGGCCCGTGACCCCCAGGAACAAGCAGGGGGAACAAGGAGCCAAGGGAGGAAGCGGGGCACCAGCCGGGGAGCTGTGAGGGCGGAGGGGCACACCACGTGCCTTCCAGAAGCCCTGGTCGCCTCAGGCGGGTCAGAACCTGACGCGGGAGCCGCCATGGACGTGGGCGGCCCCTCCCGGGGCGTCTGGCTCGGACTTACAGGGACAAGTCTTGTGCACAAGCTGAACTAATGCTTCGACGTCATCCAAGAGAACCGCGTGCGTGCAGGGGTGCAGTGACCCCGCGTTCGCTCCCAGAGGGCCTCTCAGAGAACTCCGGTCCAAGCTGGGTCAAGAGGAAAAGGAAGGGTCCGAAGAGTGAGCTACCAGCACGTCAGCAGTCAGAACACGAAGCCGGACAGCGGGAAGCTACGCGGTCAGAGTGAGCCCCGAGGACACAGGGCTCCGCCCTCACTCAGCCCCACGTGCATGAGGGGGGCCATGCGGCGGAGAGTGGGGAGCAGCGGCGCAGGAGCTCGGCCTGACTCGGTCGCTGGGAAGGACGCCAGGGGACAGAGCGGCGCTGGGGGCCGGGACAGGAGTGAGGGCAGGAGGGGCAGGGCCGGGGCGCGGCCCCGCAGGCGGTGGGCCTCGGAGCGTGTCTGGACTCTAACCCGTGGGGGCAGCACACGCTGGAGCGCCAGAGAGCCCGTGAGCCAGCACAGACGGACAGATGGATGGCCGTCCGGGAGCTGAGCGCACTTGCCCTCCTTGGACCACGAAGGCTGTAGCCACAGGCCCAGCGGGGCAGAGCCGGCTGCTGCTCTGCCCAGGCGCTGCCAAGGCTCTGGGCGCACAGGGGTGCGAGGCCTCAGCGCTCTCACCGCCGCTACTGCCGCTCTGAACAGGAGGGCAAAGACCTGCGTTTCAGTCAGGGTCACAGGACGCACGCGTGGCCCCGCCTCGCGCCCGCAGCCACCAGCAAAGCCTGCACTTGACGCAACACCAGGGGTGGGGGGTCACCTCAGTTTCTACAAGGGGTGCTTGCTGAGCAAGTGGAAGGGATCGTGACAGCCACCACGGCCAGGCCGGGGGAACCTCCCCGATGGTCAGAGGCCCACAGGTGACAGCGGCCCTGGCAGGACCTCACTGGTCAGGGAGGCCCACTTCTGGGACACCAGTTTCACAGGGGCCCTCGGCCGGCAGTGGCCGCGCTCATCATGAGGCGTGGGGTGGGCGCCCCGGCACCCCCACTGCTCACCGTGAGGACGCTTCGGTACGCTCACAAACCACGCTCCTCCAAACGGGAGGCGGCTCCCAGCACGGAGATGAGCTCCCATCTGCCCCCCAGGAGACGCTGCGGAAGCTTTGTGGGACTTAGAAACAAAAGCGGCCGCAACAGATCGTTAAAAAACGCCAATGTGTCCCCGATCCATCCACCAGGACACAGGTAGAGCACTTTCGTACAACCAACGACACGGGCCCAAGCTCCGTGCAGGTAAAACGAAGCTGTGACAGATCGCTGGCCACAAAGAGGACCAGCTGTGTGGGAGGAGCAGGCACACGCCTCAGAGTGGAGCCCCGGGGGCGGCTCCTCCACGTGGACTCCAGCCAGGCCACAGGCGGGCCCGGGCAGCGGGGTCCCCGGACGTCAGTCTCACGTCCTCAGGGCTGAGATGAGAGACGCCCCGACACCAAGGCGGCCAGGGGAGGAGACAGCACTTCTCCCCGCGCAGCCCAAACAGAGGGACCAGCAAGAGACACAGCCAGGCTGCCATCCGAGACGAGACCCGCGGGGCAAACTGGCTCACACACATCTCAGGAGGCGGGGTCGGCGACGGGACCCAGCACCACCGGGGCCACAGCCAGGCTGAGCCAGCACGCGGACAAAAGCCCTGCCCGTGTCACCAACACCGCAGCCTGGCCCTCGGTCTGGAGGGCAGCCTAGCAGGAAGCAGAGGGCGAGGGGCTGGCGGGGGCAGCACAGGGACCGCCCAGCCGACCAGACTCCAGACTCGCCCCAGCTCTGGAAGCTCAGTGGCACATGAGAGACGCGCTGGCGCGGCCGTTCCGGCAGCAGGAACCCACTGCCCATCGCGTCTGCCTTAACACAGCCGCCCACGGAAGCCAGCAAACACCGGGCAAGTTCCCGAGTCAGCGCCCTTCCCGAGGCCCAGGGCCCGGCCTGACTAGAGCCCCACGCGCTCCCCCCACACGTCCCCCTCACGTGTCCTCCGTTCCCCTGCAGGCACCGCAGTGCGGAAGGCCCACTGCAGGCTGGAGCCCCTGGGGGAGGACGCACAGGGTCACCCACGCAAGCCACGCCCCACGCAGCAGCACCCCCACCGGCGGGCAGGGCCCTGCGAGGGGAACGCGGCGCCGGGGGCCGCCAGCTAAGACGCCTGCGCGCACGGCCCGGGAGGGGGGGGCGGCGCATTTACCTGTGTCCAGCCGCTTTCCGGGGGGCCCCGCCTCCACCTCGGCGTCGCCGCAGGTGCTCCGTGACCTTTTTCTTGGCTGCAGAAGAGTCTCCAACCTCGGAAGGACTACAGACAAAAAGGTTTTGGTCCCTAGCTGAGGAGAAGTTGGCTGGGTTTCAGTGTTCTTGGCAGACTTTGGGGGGCTTACACTTTTCGATTTGCAGAAGAGAACAGAGGTGCGTCTGTTTACATCGCTCGAAGGCTCCGCCCCCGCGGAGGCCGCCGCCGGCCGGTCGCCCGTGCGGGCGCGGGTGGGCTCTGCCGGGTGTCCGCTCACCGCGCTCTGAGAGCGAGTGCTATGTGACTCATTATCAAATGTGACTCTTTTGAAAAGTTTACTCTGCTCTGGGTTCAGTTCTACTGGTTTGAGGGTTGGTGGTTCTGAATTAGGCTCCGGGTTTGAAGGAAGAGGTAATGCATCTGATGGTTCAAGTTTAGGGGGAGATTTATCTCCTGAAAAAATTATAAATAAAGTGATTTTTGAAAACTGATAATTATAAAATCTATTATAAAACTTACTATAAATGTGAAGTCCACCAAAACACTAATTCAATTAAGGAAACAAAGCATCACACATACTCTCCACTAGTAGTGGGGGCCACGGGCCACCCTGTGCGGGTCCCTAACCCGACCGAGGTGCCCGGCACCCTGGGTCCCGGCGCCCAGCGGTAGAGCACTACCCTCTGCAAGCAACTGAGGCACGTCATCTGGAAACAACTGTGAAACATCATTTCACGAACACTCACGCTAAACACGTCATTCCAGTTCGTGACAACTTCTCAGTCAACACTTTACTTACCTTGAGGAAGGAAAAAGCACTGCACAGACTAAGGGTCTACCCCGCGGCATGCCCACAGCGCTGACCGGCCCAGAGGGCAGCACGCGAAAGCAAGCCAACACCAACAATGACACCCGATTTCCAACCTGGGTCCCCTACAGCCAGTCCACAAACGGGCCCGCTGAGGGCTGTGGGCTACCATCAGGGGAAGTCGGAGAACCCCCCCACCCCCAAGGCTGGGGGCATGGCCTCTTCCCCCACTCAAAATGCTACAACATCAGCTCATCTAGTAACCTCACTTTAAAAGTAAAAACACAATCTTTGGAAGAAGGTTCTTAAAATTTTCTAAGTAAAAACAAGAATCTGAAAACTATGTGAGCCGAGCCACAGCCATCAGCCCTGGAAGCCTATCTGCAGGGACAGAGGCTGGCCGAGCAAGGTCCCCAGCTGGTGAGCACGCGGCGTCTTTCTGGGCAAGACGTCGGGACGCTCCGGGATGGTAATCTACAGCCAGGGGACCCTTAAATGAGCCTGAGGAGCACATACTACCACGAGGTAGTTTTCACTTCATTAAACCTGCGAAGTCCTCCAAACCACGTGAGGTTAACACTGGGACCCAACATTCACCTCGAAAGTGAAAAGCTACACGAGTTGCGGGGTCCACGTCCACCTCAGAGCCCGTGCCGGGACCTGTGGGCAGGCTCTGCTAGTCCACGGGAACCGTGTGCTCAGGTCCCCACCACCCACCCGGGCTTGTCGGGACAGCTCCCAGGCGTCCCCAACACGCAGGGACTGCGCTTCCCTACGGAAAGCTGTCACAGAAGCCAGTTTTAGACGGGGACACCCACAGGGCTGGGGACTCTCCCAGTCATTTGCATGGAAGTGCTGAGTCACCAGCCATGCTGACGGACCACTGTGTGCTGACAAAGCCCCGCCCCCCTCCGCGGCTGGTCACTAGCAGAGGAAACAGTATGCACAAGATACACGGAACACTGACCAGATGGGAGCTGGGACAGCAGAGCCCCTGCTGAGCTCCCTGCTCATGACTGAGCCGCGCTCGCACACGCAGGGGAGGGGCTGGACTGAGCACACCCACGGCTCACTTCCTGCCCCCTGATGGCCCCAGCCTCTCCCTCAGGCCCCCACATCGGGTGCCCGTCCTGACCAACACTGAACACGTGGCCATGGTCCCTGCAAACGCCCCTCCTCGGTTGGGCCAGGTGGCCAGGCAGCATGGGACAGTGCCCACTGGAGCCTTGGGGGCCTCCCACCGCACTGCCAGGCCCCTCATGTGCCATCCTCAGTCCCCCCACTCACATGCTGACCCCCCAACCCGCTCAGTCACCCATGGGGACGGTAGCCCACCAGGCGCCCAGGCACAGGAGGCCCTGGACCACATACGCACCAGATGCAAAGGCCACGACCCCACCAGAGGGGGTGCCCGAGTTTGCTCACCCAGCGCCCTGCTCTGCGGTCACTGCGCGCCCACTGGGAAGGCCACCAAGCCATTAAGGGGACGAGCACATGAAGGGCGCGGTCAGGAGCAGAGGTGCCCAGCTGACCGGGTGAGGGGCCCATGCAGCCTGTTTCCTCATCCTGCGCTGTGAGCCCGTTGCCTGTGACCGTGGGGGAAGGAGCCCCACTGCAAGTCCACACGGTGCGGACGCTCTGTCAGAAGCCACTGCCCGCTCACGGCTGGGTGGGATTTCAGTGCGTGAGCAGCTCACACTCAGCCAACCCCCAGGGCAGGCCATGCGGCGTGCACTAGGGTCTCAGCGCCCTTGAGGACGGAACTCAGCATCCCGCTGCCCACTGGCCCAACTGTCGCATCCACGAGACGGCTGCCGGCCTCACCACCAGGACGCCTAACTGAAGCAATCACTCGAGGGCCGAGACGCCCCGACGTGTGCAGTGACGCTCCCACACCACCACACAGCCGGCTGCCACCTGCGCCCGGTGGACGCTCCCACTGTGAGGCCACAGGAAGGTCGGCGACACCAGTTACCCAGGAGGCCTCAGCCACGTCGGACCCAGCGCGGACTGTCCTGCCACCACCAATCCCTGAAGGGGCACAGCTGCACGTGTGTTCACTTCACACGTGGGCAAGGTCCTCCTGCAGCACGACGGACCCAGCACGCAGCAGCCCCGCCGGCAGCCCCGCAGCTCTGCGCTGAGACCACAATGGCCGGGCTCCGGACATGACCCAGCAGCCCAGAGCCCGCTTCTCCCAGAGCCGCTGGCCTCCCTGTGCCGCGCCGTCCTCGTCAAACTGGGGGGCCCCCCGGAACACCACTCGCTGGGCCACGGGACCCCCCCACCCCAGCTAAGGGGGCCTCACCCAGTCCAGTCGCCACCGCCACAGAGGGGCCCTAACTGCGGGGCAGGTGCGCCGGGCGGGCCAGGCCTGCTGCTGAGCCCACGCCCACGTCCCCTCCTCCACTCCCGGGGCCCAGTCAGGACCGCCCTTGGGGACCTGGAGCCTGGGAGACCACACCTGCCTTCAGACCAGGGCATTGCAGCAGGCCTGACCGCCCCCCGGCCCCAACCTCCCTGGTCCCGTCTCTTCCAAGGGAAACCCGGTGTTACGGAAGAACCGCTGGTCCAGGGGTGACGGTAACGTCTGCTTGTCCCGTTGTGAAGCTCAAGTTCACACTTCTCTAGTAACACCAACGTCTGACTGGCTGTTTCCACCGACACTTACGGAATTACACGGAAGCCCCCGCTCTACCCAGAGGCTCCACCGTCCCCCACACGCCCAGTGGCCTCTCAGGCCGTGCTCTCCTCGCCACCCGCTTTCCCACCGCTGAAAGCAGAGCGCCCTTCCCGCGCACCTGGTCACTTGACAAGGGCGGAGCACGCCACAAGGATGCCAGAGGTCTCCCATCTCAGACCTCAGTCCTGCTTACTCCCAAGTGGCCCCAGAGCCACAGAGAAGCAACAGTGGCCTTCCGAGGGGCCGGGCCGACCTGGGGGCTCCCACCTGGCAGGGGCCCATGAGCCCCTGACTACAGAGCAGGGTCCCCACAGCTCTGCAGCTGTAGACCAGAGGCCTGGGTCCTGAAGAGCGAGGGTCAGACGTGCTGTCTCCCAGCCCACTCCTCTCGCAGAGCCAGAGAGCGGCAGATCACCCCGGCCAGAGCAGGAGGAAGGGGACTGGCTGGGGGGACGGCGGTGCCACCCTGATCCCCACCCTGCAGACCCTGCGATGCCAGAGGGCACCCCCCAACCCCAGGGGGTCAACAGGCCTGACACCCCGGGCCACGCTGGGCTCCAAGGGCCCACTAGGTACAAAAGGGGGGCATAGTGGGACCCAGACACGTGTGGCTGTCCGAGGTCCCTGTGAGCAGACGCTCCCGAGAGCTACCCGGGCAGGGAGAAGCAGGGAGGAGCACAGCTGCCCCTCTGCCCACAAGCGGCCATAACTGACATCCCCCAGAGGACAAGCTCTGGAGCCTGCACCTCACGCCACGGCAACCTGACTTGACACACCCCAAAACTGGAGCACCGCCAGGCAGGCAGTGAACAAAAGGCCACCCCAGCGACCCCCGGCTGTACACACAGGTGAGGGCCCCGGTCCTCGAGCAGCAGGATGCGGGAGCCGCAGCCCACAGAAACCGTGAGACATCAGGGACTGACCGGTCATGGCCAGCACTTACTCACGGGGCCGGGGGACTGCATGGTCGTGACCGGGACACCGCAGGCCACGCCTGCTGACACACGTCTCAATGAGCGAACCGCAGGACACTCTGTGTCTTGTTTTTAAAACACTTAGAAAGATGACAAACCCAACTGCCTTCAGCTGTGTGTGTGTGGGGGGGGGCGGTCCACGGCACCTCCTATATCGTAACGGAACCCCCCAACTCCAAAACCAGAAAAAGAGAAGGCAGGAAGTGGGGGGCAGGCCTCCTACCGAGTACACCGGCCCCAACCACCTGCGTTCTCGGCTGGGGTCCTGTTCAGAACGAGGCCCCCGCGCCGTCTCCCCAGGTTCCTGGGGGTGGACGGGCTGCTCCTGGGCTGTTTCCTCCCAGTAAACACCCACTGCCTATGGAGCCCCCGCCCCAGACACGCCCAGCGGTGCTCAGGAGAGGTGTCCTCTTCCGACGCTCGCTCCCCGCGGCAAGCGCGAGGACCCTGTTGGAACGGAGCCGTCCCTGCAGGCCCCACTTCCTGTTCCCCGGGGACTGCCACAAGTGACCTTCCTGCTCCTCAAGTCGTCCAGGAGGAGCACTGAAGTGAGAGCGACTCTGACGCCCTTGCCCGCAGCTGCGCTGGGTGGCCCCGGGCCCGGCTGGCACTGTCCTCACTCATGTGGCAGATGCCCACCACTCCCATCCACCAGCCACATCACCTCCTCGACGCCCTGGACGGAGCTCTGAGGTCTCCACCACGCCGTCCACCCCGTGGCTGCCGGGGCCGCATGAGGCCCAGGACAGCGCTGAGTGCAGCCCCACACACATCTGTCAACTTTCCCAAAACGTCGTGGATTTTCTGTGACCTTTCAGCTCATCAGCTGTCGCTCGTGTCAGCGTCCCCTACGTGGGGCCTAAGACCGTTCTTCTTCCAGCGTGGCCCGGGGACACCACAAGGCTGGACACCCCTGGTCTAATCCACCCGAACGAGAAAAAGCCGTCAGGACGGCGGCGCGGGCTTACCTGCGTCCCCCGTCTCCGGCCCCCGCCGCGCGCCTTCCTCCGGCAAGCCTGCAGTACCTGAGTCGGCGGCCGGGGGCGGGCTGTGCCGCTGGCTCAGCTTGCTCCGCACGAGCGCGATCTCCTTCTTGAGCAGCTTGGCCCGCTTGCTCCGCGAGCCGCTGGACTTCATGGCGCACGTGAGGTCCAGCTTGTCCAGCAGCTCCCGCAGCTGCTCCTCCAGGCCCATGTGAGCCCTGCTGGCCGGGTTCAGCAACCTGTCCACTGCAGGCGAGAACACAGGCCGTCAGCCACCAGACGCTGTGCACGCCGCTCCCGGAGGCGCAAAGCCCGCGCGGCCCCGACCTCCCAGAAAGCACCGGGGACCCGTGTGCCGCTGAAAGCACGTCTCCCCTGTGACGTAAACGAGACGGCCCCGTGACTTCCACGTCGACAGCACTGGGAGTACCGCGTTAGGGCACGTCGTGAAAATAAACTCCACCCTCCTCCTCCCGCCCTCCTTGGGGCCGGCAGAAACATCTATCCTACGTGTATGACGACGCGGAGCCAGGGGGCCGGGATGGGGCACGGGGCCTGCTTACCGTCCTCCCAGGAGAAAGGTGGCCGGGGGGCCGCGGGGGGCCGCTCGGGAAGGTGCAGCCCCGAGGCCTCCTCGAAGCCGATGCTCTCCACCTGGCGTCGGGCCTGCCGCAGCACGACGCCGCCCTGGTCTCGCAGCCGCACTGCTGCCCGGTAGAACACCGTGTCCTTGGCGTTGTACTTCATGCAGTTGTCCACAATGAGGTCAAAGTCCTCTTCAAACTCGGGGAGGCTCCTGTACCCCTGAGCTTCCAGCCGCTTCCGCATGGTGGCGAAGTCCATGGGCTGCTTGATGTGGTCCAAGTAGTCGGGCACCTGACAGCGGGAGGGACAGGTGCTCGCCAGTAAGAACGGGCCCTTCACTCTGGAGACGGGTACCCCTCAGCACACGTCCTGCGAGCACGCACCTGCACACACGTCCACACGTGTCCCCACAGAGCACATGTGCATGTGCACACACCCGTACACGCAGAACAAATGGCCATCATGGTAACAAGCAAGAGCACGCGGCACAGCACGCGGCACAGCACACGGCACAGCACACGTACACCGCGTCCCCAGGCACAGCCCCACGCCCCGCCCCCAACTCCTTTACTGAAAAGGCAGCGACTGCACCGCCACCCCCACGCCACCCCGCTACCTGCTGAGAGGGTCTTTCTGAGCAGGAACTTTCTCATTTTGCGTATTTTACCTCGAAATGCATCGGTCCGCAGTTACAGAAAGTACCAGGGTATGTGCAAGGGCGCTAGAACAGCAGTGACGTGCCGTCTGCGCGCGAACACCCACCTCCGTCAGGCTCACCGGCTGGGCGAATATGCGGGCGGGGTCCTTGTCCTGCAGCTGGTCCAGCACCGAGCGCAGCAGCACGGTGAGCGGCGTCAGCCGCAGCTCCAGTGCCATCTGCTCCACCTTCACCTGCGGGAGGAGCGAGCCTGAGTCTCGGGAGGCAGCGCTCTGGCTCTGGGCGCCCAGCACCACCCACCTGCCGTGGCCAATCCGAGCTCCTCAAACGCTCATTTCACCCATCCTGGGGCCCACAAATGCCCACGGTGTGCTGGCCCTACCCCGACTTCCCCTGACCCTATGCCCTCCCGGGACACCACGTGGCCCCTGCTCCGCCCGGCCTCCTTCAGGTCAGCGTCACCCTGCCGTGACACCACAGCCCAGGGCAGGTGACCACCAAGCAGGAGGGTGGAGCCGAGGACTGGAGGGGCGGGGCCAGACGGCCCGGGGACACACCTGCTCCCTCTTGAGCTTCTCACGCTTGCGCAGGAGCTCGATCAGCAGGCGCGCTCGCTCCAGGTCGTGCCGCAGCCGCTGCCAGTACTTGAGCTTCTCCTTGGCGGCCTGCACCTCCTCGTCATTCTCTCTCTGAGGGAGGAAACGGAGCGGGTCGGCCCCAGGCGCCCTGCAGAGAGCCCAGCCCCCATGGCTGGTGGCACACGGAGCTGTGGGCGCACGGACCACATCCTGAGAGCACTGGAGTCTCAAGCAAGGGTGAGGGTCCCTCGACCAGGACAGCCAGGCACCTTGACCGCAGGGTGAGGACTGGATTCGCTTCCTCACACTTCCTTTCCTCGTCCCCAAGGTCGGCCCAGGCCCTGGGGCCCTCGTGCACACCCACGGCGGTCAGCACCCTCTCACCGCCCCTCTCCGGGGCCCACCTTCCACCACCTGCCGCCAACAGCCGGGCGCTGAGCATGGCGTCCCCGGTGCCCCACCTCCGCCCAACCACATGCCCAGGGCAGACATCGTGCGCACCGCGCAGGACGACGCTGGGACAATCCCTCGCCACACTCCGCTAAGATGCCCAGGTCTATCCCTGTCACAGGGTCTGATCACAGCCGCCCGGGACAATCCTACTCCAACTCCACATGCTCAGTTCCCAGGACCTCGGGCAGGCGCCAGCCCAGGAGGCTCTCCCTCACCCACTCCTGGGACAGCCCGTCGTCATCGGCGGCGGCGGCACCTCCCAGCACGTACTCACACCTATGTCCCTCTCCTCTGTCTCTGGACCACTCTGCCCCACCCGACGCCCCCTCACCCCCAGTCTGGACCCTGGAGGTGGACGCACTGGGACCCCACCTCGAGGCCTCAGCGCACAGTCACAGCTTTCTCAGGGGGCCAGGAGCGTGCCCGCTGGAGCCAGGACGCACACACCTGGGCTCACTTACGTACTTGGTGGTTTTAACACTCTCAGCCACGATGTCGGCCGTATACACAAGGCCAGCAAACACAACAGAAGGCAGGTTTCTAGAACCGAGTGCCCAGGAGCACTGAAAACCATCTCGGTCACCTGTCTGCAGTAAAACACCAACCAACAGGGACGGTGGCCTTGTGACCGTGCGCAGTGCCTGTGTGACAGGCGACTCACTGCCCCGGCTGGAGAAGACCAAGACCCACGTGCCAGCCCCAGGGGCCGGAGCTCATTTCTCACGTAAGACCTAGCCCTGAAGACTCCGCACGGTGGATGCAAGTGAATTCACTCCTCGTACCAAAAGCCACCTCAAGACGACGCTACAAGACAGAGCTGGGAACTGACCCAACTTCCACTCAGCGAATGGGAAGAGGACGCTCATGGCCAGAAGGAAGAAACGCAGGTGCTGGGGGCGGGGGCGGCCAGAACCCCCCGACAGTGACCTAGACCAGCTCCAAGGGCTAAGGCCCCGGCACATCTGGCTAAAGACCCTTGCCAAGGGGCGGTGGGATCCCAGCCCCCAGAGTGGGGTGCAGGCAGGGGCCCAGCTCGTACAGCTGACCCCAGTGCCCACGGTGGCGGACTGGAAGGCCCCGGGAAGGTGGCACCCGCCCCTCGCAGCTAGGCAGAGCCCCGAGGAAGGGGCACTACCCCATAGCATGATTCCAAGTGGCAGGGGACCCAGCAGGGCCCGAGGACCCGAGGCACCCCAGCTGTCTGTCTGTCCCCACACCAGAGGTCAGGCACGGAGGAAAGGACCACACCTGACCTCTCCCAGGGCCTGGCACAGGGCAGGGACCCAGAAACATGGATGAATGAGTCCAATTAAACTCTAATATCAAGAACTGTTGAAGTTTCAAAAAATTTTAAAATCACACCAAGTCTTAAAGATTCTGTGTGGAACATAACCGTTCTGGACCCCACCTACACCCCAAAAACAAGCCACCGGACAGGATCACGCAGGAAGCAGGCCTGGGAGCTGCCGCTCAGCCTCCTGCCCTTCTCATCATGGCCCGCGCCATGCAGGCCCGGGGTGGGGGAGCGACGTGCACCCGTGTCAGGAATTCTCCGCTGGAGCCGGGCAGGCGTAGGGGCACTGCAGGGCTGTGGACACCAACCGGTTCAACGGCACGGACTCAGATCTACGCCGCTCCTCCCAGCCCCCCTGCAAGAGGGCCCACCCCGGTGTCTCTCATCCTCCTGTCCCTGCAAAGGGTCTGGTGTGGCGGGAGGTGAGACCTAAAGCGACCGACTTCACACCGGAGTGCTGACGCCTCCCCACAGCCCTGCACATAGGGGCCCCACCACCCTGTCCCACCCTACCCCACCCCACTCCTCCTAGCAGGGTGGGCCCAGGTGTGCGGGCCACCACTGCCCACGTGCTCACCACGCGGCGTATGGACACACAAGCGTCCTGGGTCTGCGCCCTCCCACTCCTCTGCCGGGGCTGTCCTGCCTCAGGGTCCCAAAGCCCCGCCCCACTGTGCCCCATCCACCTGCCCAGGCCCAGAGCTCCTCTTCTCACACTGCAGGCCTTGCAGGCTCTGGTTCCAAACTCCTGCCCACCGTTCGGCCAGCTCCAGCTGGTATCCAATGGCTTCACATTCTGGCACAGCCCTGACGGGGACACAAACTCCAACCCCAAATGCAAACAGGGACAGATAGGACAGATATCAGGGAAGCAGGTGTCACTAACAAAGATAAGATCCCAGGTTCAACGAGAAGGCTGAGGACGGACTCCAGAGGTCCAGGCCCAACTCAGGCCGGATGCCCCCGCGCATAGCCCTGGGGTCAGCAGCAGGCACGATGAAAAACAAGAAGTGCGTCCAAAGCACTAAGCAGTCCCAACGCCACACGGAGTGGGCAGCTGACCACCTGGCAGATCAGTGGCACTCCGGGACGCTTGCACAGCCGGGCCTCGCATGCACATGCGTCCAGGGCAGCCAGGACTGTGAATGAAGGGAGCAGCCTTTAGCATGCTGGGCCAGTGGCCCGGTGTCCCTATCCCACCCTTGCCATCCTAACAAGGCAGGCCCCACCACACGCTCTGGGCTTCGCCACTGCCCGAGACCACGTGTCCGTGCACATCTCCTGAGATGTGACACAGACGGCACTGTGGGCGCCCGGACACAGGAGGTCACCACACCCTCAGACAGGGAGCGGGTCTGAGCAACATGCCCCACAGGCCGCGAGGCGGAAGAGGGGCAGGGTCACGGCCCAGCTCTGAGGCCCCTAAAGTTTCTCTTTCAAAAAGTATTTTAAAAAAAGACGTTGAAACCCAATTTTAAAATACCTGCACAGGGAGCTCCCTGGTGGTGTAGTGGCTTAAGGCTTCGGCGCTGGCGCTGTCAGCGCTGCGGTCTGGGTTCGATCCCCAGTCAGGGAGCTACCCACATACCAAAAAACAAAAACAACAAAAAAAAAAAACCTGCACATTTAAATGTGTTCATACTTCACCTGTTTTGTCACCACAGAATTAGGAAACATTGAGGTCAGGGGTCCCTAAGAATGACGTCAACGTCCAGGCCAAGGGCACGAGGTCCAGAAGGATGCACTCGGCCCAGGACCCACCATGTGACTGAGAGGAAGAGACGGCAGAGAGGAAAGCGACACCTCAAGACCCAATGGAGTGAAACAGGTATAGACTTGCTCAGTGACCAGAAACATTCCTCCAGGCCTCCACTCTATGCCCGGCACCGCGGAGGGTGGTGACGAGGGGGACAGGGCTCTTCGCTCGGTAAGGGGCCGACTTCAAAGCCAGAGCAGCACAGCAGGAGTCGCGCCAACCCCAGAGCAAGTGCTGGGCGGTGGAGGGCACGTGATGCAGCCCATCAGAGAACCCTACCAGCCAGCACCTGCCGGGGAGCACCGGGCCCTGCTGGGTCCGATCGCGTCCCCTTAGGCGTGCTCGGCCACCTAGGGACTCAGCATCGAAAGGGACAGAGCGGCAGGCCTTTCAGAGTAGGGCTATGTGGCAGCCGCACACAGGGCAATGCAACACGAATGCGTCAGAGGACAGTCCCCAGTGCGCGCCCCGGATGGCAGAGCAAGGGCAGGGGGGGTGCTCTTGGCCAAGGAGGTGGCCAGCCCCCCCCCCTCCCGCAAGGCCAGCACCCTCACAGCATCGCGTGAGCAGACCCTGCCAGGCAAGGGCCCGGGGCCACATGCAGTGCAGCGCTCCTGCTTCCAATCCCCCACCTCCTCGGTCCGCTCTTTCGGAGTCGCTCCCCTTCACGGTATCAGGCGGCTCTGTCTCAACTTTAACACCTATCTGGCTCTGCTCCTTCCATCGGCCGATTCCCGTGCCCCCCACTGAGTCTGCCCCATGCCCCTCCTCAGGACGTGGACGGAAACCCACCCGTTTCTGAGCAGATCCCGCCCACGAACCTGGGCCTCACCCCTGCTGTTCCCCTAGCACCAGGAGAAGCAGGGACACCAGGCGACAGGGTGGGATGCAAGTCACCAGCACTGCCCACCCCCAAGCCGCCCGGGACCCTCACAGCTGGTCGCTGGTGTGCAGGATGGGGCCCGGGGGCCAGAAGCAGGCGCTGGCCCGAGGAGCCGCCCCGTCGCCGGGCGTCGGGAGGGCATGTACCTGCTGCGTGCTCCTCTGGGACTGCAGGCTGGACTGGAGTCGCCTCAGCAGGGGAGCGCCATTTCTGGACAGCCTTTTGAGCAGCCAGTAGCTGTGGGCTCTCTCCACGAACTGCTTCTTCCGCTGCATGGCCACCTGGTTCGCGATCCTATTTAACCTAAAACACGGAAAACTCAGAGTTTAGCTTTCGAGCAGTGCCCTGGCGTGCTTCGGTGTGGAAACCAGAAGCGTTCCCCTCAGTGAGCCGTGCACGCTCACACGTCTCAGCCGTGGCACAGGGACGCGCCTCCTGCTGTCCTGGGTTCTGCAGGGACGAAGCCCGCCGGCCCCAACTAGACGTGCAGGCTGCATCCACCTCTCACTCACCCCACGTGCCTCTGGTTGAACACCTTCCACGTGACGCTGTCCCCATGCGCACAGATCGTCACTAGCATCTAGCGGAAGGTCCACTGGCTGCCGTGTGTGTGTGTGTGTGTGTGTGTGTAAATGACTCTCAGGGACAGTCCATTCCCAAGAAGGCTGGGTGGACGCAAGGCAGTGGTCCCACTCGGCCACCTCAGCAAGGAGGAGCTATGGGATGACTCAAGGTAGGAGCAGCTGACAGGCCCGGACGGGACACAGAGAGGGGCTACTGCTCACTGAAATGACAGTGGGGTCTTCAAGTCTCTTGAGACCTTAGGGGGACTGTTTTGTAAAATCACTCACATGGGGAAAGATGATCATTTAAGACCCCCAAGGCTCCCACAAAGCACCCATTCCCCTGGCAACACCCCTCCCGCTACAGCAGGACGATTCACCAGGTGCCTCACAAGGACGCAGACAGGTAACGAGAAGTTCAGTGTGAACCAAAACAGAACAAAAATGCAAAAGGCAGGAGTTCCCTGGTGGTGTAGCGGCTTAAGGCTCCGGTGCTCTCAGCGCTGCGGCCTGGGTTCGATCCCCATCTGGAGAGCTACCCACATACAAAGGCATTCCTCGTGAGGCACCATAATCAAACTTTCAGACACAAGTCAAGGAACTTCAAGCCCAAACCTCTTAAAGCATGCACACCAAAAGTTTTACAAAATAACGAACGAACAAAACGGTGACAACACCCCAGCGTGCTCTGCAAGGGGCTGCGACCGTCCTTCCCTGAAAGCAACGGCCCGCTGGGCGGCCTCCTCCTGGGGTCGCCGAGACCTGTGCCACGCGGGCACCCAGCACCGCCTCTGCAGCCAGGGCCCAGCTCGAGTCCTTCAGAGGGACTGGCCTGGGCTGCGTCCGAAATGCGTCTTAGGAAGGAGAAAGGCCGCCTCGCCGTGCTAAGCTCCCCCCTGACAGAGTCAGGCGCCAAACCAAAGTGAGTGGCAACGACGAGGGGGTCCCGGCGGGCCCCGGAAGCCCACGTGGTGGCCAGGTACAGCGGCGTAGGGCCCAACTGCTCTCACCGCCCCGACAAGCACGGCCCCCACGTGAGGTGGAGCATGTGAACACGTCCCAGTATACTCGGGTCCCAAGTCACCGCACCGCACACCCACAATGCCCCGGCCAATGACATCTCAACAGAGCTGGGGGGACAGAACATAACGAAACAGGGAACGAGGACACGCGACAAAGTCACAACAAAACCACAACACTGCTCTTCCAGGGCTCAGTGCACCAACTTGGATGAGCGCTAACGGAGAAAGACAGAGGAACTGAAAATAACCACAAACTCAGAAAAAAAAGACACAGGACAAAACGACACCAGCAGTGCAAAAGGGCACGTGAAAGAATCACAGTTAACACTGAGCACCTGAAAACCGAGGTGCAGAACAAACCTGTACAAGACGCTACTGAAGCCGACTCGTGAAGAGAAAAGGAGACCCGAACCCATTCGCCAAGCGACTTTAGAAACCCGAACAGCCGAAGTTCACCTTTCTGCTCCCACCCCCGAAGGAAAGCAAAAGAGAAAGCGACTTCTCAGAGCAGGCGTGCCCCGGGAGACGGGCAGGAGCCGGCACCCCCCACGGGACGGGGCGCACACTCACCGACAGACACGACGCCGAAACAGAAGGCACCAACCACGTCCACTCAAGTACAAAAAACCCTGCACACCTTGACCAGGACGGCAAGGGTGGCCTTGAGAGCAGAAGTTCTAGAAACAACCCCACATCGGGTAAGAAGAGAACGTGATCACCTGAAAAAATGTGGTAAAGCAAGAGGTCCACCGCACCCCACCGCACACACGGAGGGGCGAGGGTCCTGCCAGCGGGGTGGGGACCAACCCCCGCTCAGAACCAGGCCGGGACGCTCCGTGCGAGATGCAGGAGACGCCCGTGCCACCGCCAGGGGGGACGAGACAGGCGCGCCCCCCCACCGTGGGAGACACTTACAAAGCAGCGCTCAGCGACAGGGAAGGCCTCAGTGCGCGTGGACACGAAAGGTCAGCGGGAGAGAACGTGACGCGCACACGATCACCCCCACACGGGTTCCATCCACAGCATTTCCAAATGCATCAAGAACCCGACGGGGCGACTCCAGAACGCACGGGAGGGAACCACCGGTCGGGAAGGGGCCGTTCCCCACCTGAAGCACTCGGGGACGGGGGAGGGGGGGCACCTAACAGGGAAGCGCCAGGGGCCAGAAGGGCCTCTCTAGGGGAATGAAGGTGAGGAACACCGAGGGGGCACGTGCACCGGGAACACTGGTGGGGGGCTGACACACTACGGGGAGGAGACACGGCCAGCAAATCGGAGCGGGGGCGGGGGCAGGCAACTGGAAGCTTTTCTAAGACAATCTCGAGACCCTCAGGAAAATGAAGGATTATTTCAACAAGATGTGACAACAGTGGCCATAAAAAAATAAATAAAACTACATAAAAAAACTAAAGGCGGTGCCTTACAAAGTGGCAGGAACCCTGGCAGGTCAGCCGTGGGCTGGCACCCTGGGCCGGGCTGTTTGGACGGAGACAAGGAAAAACCGAAGGATGGAGAAGCCAGCCCAAACTGTCACGGTCACAGACAGTGCCCACAGAGATGACCTCGGAGCACCCTGAGTGTTGCACCCACCTAAAAAACTGGATCTATACCAACAGCAAAAAAGCTAACTTTTGAACACACTACCACACCAAATTTTTATGGAAACTTTCAATGGAGCAAACCACGGACTTTCATGAAGACACTGAAGAAATCCTAGTGAGCGGCAAGGTGGGCCAAGTTCACGTCTAAGCGAATTCGGTGCCGTGGAGTCAGGCTTCGAACAGGGGCGACAGGAGAGCCCGGGGGCCCTGGCCCGATAGAGATCAGGGCTTGGGGAGGCCATCGAGAGGGTGGCCAAAGGGGCCAGCATGTGGGAGATCTAAGTCACACCCAGCCGTCAGCAGGAGGGCTCGGGGAGGGGCGGGGCCCCAGCCCAGACCACAGCGCACCCACTGTAGGGGGAAATGCTAAGGTCAGCAAACTTCAGTTCATCGAGACACAGTGAATTTGCGGCTGCTTCCAAACCTGTTATCAGCACTGACGTGTTCGGACCGGGACCAGCCTCAGCGGTCACAAGGTGGGAGCAGGCAGGGAGACCAGATGGGGCAGGGACCGCGGAAGCCAGGCCCTCCCTACCTTACAGGTTTCCAAAACTGCGATGATCTTCTAAAGACACCACTGAAAACAAGCAGAGGCGCCATGACCACCACCTCACCAGCTTATTCCGGCCCTGGGGACAGGGAGGCCCCCCCTCATCCGGAGACCAGCGAAAAGCGAGGCACACCCGGCGGTCGGGGGTCACTGTGCCAGCACCCAAAAACACAGCCCCCACGAAAACCTGCACTAGTAGCATGCCGTCCCTAATGCCGCCTGCCCACCACCAACGGGCACCTTAGTTAGAATGGACCAGACCCACAGCAACACGGACTTACGGTCAAGGTCAATGGCAAACCATAGCAGACGGTGTGGCGTGTGTTCCGGTGCAGAAAAGCACAGCAACATGGGTCAGAAGAGCCCCCCAATTCACAGTGAGCGGCAGCTGTGAGGAGGGGTGGGCTATGGGAATGGAGGGCCCCAGAAGGACCCAGATTGTTCAATCAACATTCTGCTTTTGAAAAACTATCTACTTCAATAAACACATTAGTTTTTACTTTTATGCTTATTACATAAAGAAATCATGAAAATAAAAACAAAACAAAACAAACAAAAAAAAAAAGAAAGGAGCTCCCTCCCTGGTGGTGTAGTGGCTTGGGACTTCGGCGCTGGCGCTGTCGGCACTGCGGCCTGGGTTCGATTCCCAGTCAGGGAGCTGCCCACATGCCAAAAAGCAAAAAAAAAAAGAAATCATGAAAGACGGGAAATGCCATTAAAATGATTTCCACCTACTCGAGGAGGACGCTGTCCACACTGCACGGGGACACGCTCACTGGGAACATCCCCAGCCACCATCTCTGAAGACAGGGACGTGAGCGGGCACCCCCCTTTCCAACACTTTTTGAACTGTGTCTTTACGATGGGCATGACAGCTCAGAGGTCAGACGGAGGTCAGGCTGGCACCGAGGACACCCAACCCGCTACACCTCCGAAGCCTTGATTTTTGCCTCTGGTGGTGGTTCTGCACCACCCTGACTCACGACAGGGCTGTCCACACCCACCTCAGGACTCCAGGCGCACAGGTGACTGTCACAGAGCCCTGAGGTCCCTGGGGTGTGCATGTGCACGCCTCCCAGTCGGTGGGGTGACGCCTACAATGGGGGTCTGCCCTTAGCTACGTCACCAAGAGCTCAGATTGCTGAGGTCAGGGTGCCCGGGACAGTCAGCTGTGCAGAGCCCAACTGGACGAGAAATCCCCACCCCCATCCCCACCCACACCCCACCCCCATGCCTGCCTCCCTGGGGCGGCAGCGACCACACCCACCGCTCTGCGAACCAGCAACCAGGGGCCCTGGACCTCAGGAGAATGGAAGGGTCCCGCCAATGGGAGGCCTGAACCGGACACGCATTTCTAGCCCCAAGGGGAGAGTGACCTGGGCAAGGTCAGATGGTGTGACATCCGGGCTGTGAAAAGAACGGGGCAGCCTCGTGGCCTCTGAGGTCTCCCAGCCCTCGAATCAAAAGCAGAAATTGTCCATCGAGACGCGGCAACACCTCTGTCACCGAGCAGGGGGGCCACCGCTGCCTCCAGATGGGGCTGCACGGTGCCCACGTGGCACCTGGGCACACCTCTGTCAGCCATGAGGACACCAAACCCAAAGCGAGGCTGGCTCTACTGGAGGGGAGAGCTGTCTTCTTTAAAACAGACGTCTCAGAAGACTCTGAGGAGACAGCTGTGGAAACGTCCAGACCAAAGGAGAGTGACCAGGACAGGTCCCGGCTCAAGGTGACAGGTGCCTCTGTCCTTCCGGCTTGCTGCAAACAGATGACACAGAAACCACCGCTGGGGCGGGCCCAGGTGTCAGCCTGAGTGAGGAGACGCGTACCGCAGCGCAGAGAGTCCCCTCGGAGGGCGCGGCCGTGCCACGAGCGCAGGACACGTGGGGTACGACGTCAGCAAGGGGACACTTCAGCGTTCTAGCTTCTCCTTACTCTGGCACCGCTGTAGAAACCTGCAATTTTCTCCAGGTAAAATGCTGACGTGGAGACGACCCCCTGGCCCGACCCCAGCCTCTGGGGGGTGCTCCCTCGGTCCGCTGGCCCTTCTGCTGACTGCTGCTGGGTGCTGACTCAGTGACGCCAGAAGCAGCGCTTTCCACAAGGCAGCCCAGGCAGCACCGAGGCTGGGGTGTTGGCTGGCTCCAAAGACTTCACACAAACTGTCAACCCCGTCTCTGCCAAAAGCACGTGAACAGTGACCATGAACAGGAACCGCAAAACCCACTGGCGAGCTCTTCCCGCGGACGGAGCCTGTTCTGCGTGCCAGGGACACATGGGGAAGGGACAGGTACGCAGAGACAACGATCACAGCGCACGTGCGGAGCCCCCAGGAGGAGAGGGCCCCCGGGTGCTGGGGCCAAGCTGGGCCGGGGACCAAGGGCCCAAGTTCTTGGTGACCATGGCATGTGGCCCACAGCGCTGCTCTCAGAAACCCGAATTTCAGTTCAGCAAACACGGGGCTCTCCTAAGAGTCGAGCACCTCAGAGCACACAGACTTTCTCGCCAGCACTATTTTATTTTTATTCATTTGGGCTCTTCGATCAAAACAAACCTGCTCCCCACATGGACCGTATCCCGCTCGCAAGAGGAACGGCCTTGCGGGCTGCACGGGACAGACTCGCCCGTGACCCTCCCCGCGAACAGCACCAAGGGAAGCGCGAAGTCACAGTGGGGGGGAGGGGGGAGGAGCACGAGCTCCTGGCCTCCACCGGAGCCCGGGCGGCACCGGCCCTGCGTGTCCACACCCTGCAGCTGTCACTTTTCAGTCTGGTTTCTAGTGCTTGCCCCTGCCCTCCCACCCCAAGCAGCTGCTGCGTTAGCCCCTTCCACTGGGGACCCTGGGGAGAGCTGCCACCCATGGCCGGCGGGAGCTCCAGGACGGCCCCCACACACAGGCGTCCACAGGGGCAAACACACAGTACTGCCACGGGACCTCCAGAGCGGGGCCTCCACCTCCTGCTGTGCCAGTCCACAGCTCACTGTGGCACAGAAGACGCACAACCCCCAAGTCCTGATCCGTTACTCTTACAGTCACAGGCGGCTATGTGCTCACTGTCCCGTTCCTGTCACCTGGTGTCTGGACAGTGAGGGCGCCCGGTGGCAGCGGCCTCGAGGAAACAGAGCTGGGGGCCTGAGCCATGTCCCCATCATCATGTAATGACGCATTTGGTGACACCTGCACCGGTGTAACAGTGCATGTGAACACGGCCCAGTGGCCACAACCACCCGGCCAGAGTCCACGCCAGCAGCCCTCGCCTCTGCAGATACAAGCTACGTCACCGGACCTGGTGCTCTGGGGCGGCGCTGGGGAACCTGGTGGCTCCAAACCAGTGAGCCCCTTCGCTGACCTGGCCCCTCCCTTGTGAAGCAGCATAAAGTGGACCCGGAAGCAGAGGAGGACCCGCCCTCGGAGGCGCTACGCGAGAAGGCAGCACTCTCAAGGGACACGGGGCGGCCACCGCGCGCCTCGACGTTGGTGCTTCTCTGGGGGGAAGCAGAAAAGGGAGAGGAGGGAGTTCGCGCCCTTCCTTAGACTTGACTTTTCTGCCCTTCCCAGCTGTGAACACGTTTCCACCTTGGAGAAGTTCTTATTTTAATGGAAGTAGGTGAGGAGGGTAGACGGACATGGATAGGCACGACTCAAGTTCTCCGAGTCACCTACAAAATCTGAGCAGCGCCACGCGAGGCCACGGTGTCCTCCAGCCTCAAGCTGCCCCAGCCAAGCAGAGCGCAGTGTCCCACCGGCCCCCAGCCCAATGCTGTGACTCGATTCACGAGTGCAGCCACGAAGGCTCAGAATACCTATGTCTGCAGCAGTGAGTCCACGACTTAGAGAAATTAGAACAATCTGCGACTTAGAAATGAAACCGCTCATCCTCCCCTCAGTACGAGCAGACTGGAACTTACGATCAGTCGATCTGTTATCTATTTTTATGTGAACACCCAATTTTTAAACCACTAAAATTACAAAAACCCAGTCGCTGCCAGCCCACCATCCACTCCCCCAGCCTTCTCCGGCCGGATGTCCTCTCTGCAGGGAGTAAGACAGCAGATCCCCCCTCTTCGGGCCCAGGTCCCTCCTGACTTGGAGCACAGAGTGACAGACTTGCTGTAGAACACGGTCCGGCACCATCGGCCTGGAGAGCGCCCAGCTTCCCCAGCTTCCCCACCGCGTGGAGCACGCCTGGCTTACCCCGACCACGCTCCAGCGGGGCCTCCTGCACACAGCCAAGATTAAAGCCTGGGGCCAAGAATGAGGCCACCAGAGCAGCCACACCTCCCACCACCCCCAGCACCTGCCCTGACAACCCACAGGGTGACCAACACCAGTCACTGACAGGAAAGGGGCAGCTGCAAGATCTTCCTCGCGCGGTAAGGTTACCCAAAACGTCAGTGTGTCCCAGAGAGACGCAAAGCCTGTGGCCGCAGACACCCATCCAGGTATTCCCCTTATGTCTACTCCAAACCGAAATAACATTTATTCCTCACATCAGGAAAAGGCAGACTACATACACCTTCACAACGTGGCTTAGCGACATCACCTGCGCTGGGTCCAAAGCGCGAGTTTCCTTCCCATTCGGCCCCGTCCCCCTAGACCCTCCAGAGCACCTTTTCCGACCAGCCCATGGCCCGCACCCTCCTGCACCAGGTGGGGACACGCGGGGCTGGGCACGAAGGGAGCACTTTTGGACTGCTGGTTTCCCCATTTGTCAGGTCATGTTTTTTGTGCTGTCAACTTCAATTTCGGTAAAGCTGCAATTTTTTCGGACTCCACAAAAGCTCTTGATACAAATTCGATACTTTTTGACTCAGAAGTAGAAACCGAAGAATAACTGCCTTGAAAATCTGGTTGGCACCTCGGTTCTGAAAGTGGTTTTCTCCAGACGAGAGGGAGTGCGCACACTCTTCATTCACTCCGTCTGAATTCACTGGTTCTGGAATGAGTGTGTACTACTCTGTAAGAGGAAAAGGGTTCACTTGGGGGGAAAGCCACGCTTCTAATTCTCATACAAAGGGCCTGCTCCTCTCGGGACAGAGCCAGTGTTCTACCTGCCCTCCCATGCCCTACACCGCGTGAGCCTGACCACCCACGTTCGTGACACGTTACAGCCCAACTACCTCATTTAATCACAACGTGCTGGGAGGCACGAATTACTTCACATCACAGATACTCGGGAAAACAATACAAAAGGCTAATATTCAAACATGAACGATCTGTGCTTTTAATACAAGCCTCCTGGCAGCCCGTCACCCCATTTGTCAGATGAACACAATTGCGCCCGTAGTGACTCACTTTCGAGTAACAAGACGCCCAAGTGCCACCGGGAATCATGAGCTGCTCTCCCGAGCAGACGTCCACTCGCACCCCAACGTCGCCTAACCCCACTGCAGCAGCCCCTGCATGCTCAGAGAGCGCGTCGCAGCCTCCAAGCCCCGGCAGTGCACGGTGGGGCACCTGCTCTCCCAGACGGTGCGCCCACCCGCCCGCGCGTCACCTCATCACAGCACTCGCCTCGTGTTCTGACCACGAGCATTTGTAAAGACAACCGAATGACAAGAGCACGTACGTGACGAGAGGAGCGGGCACAGGGGCAAACACCGGGCGAGGACTGGCCTGGGCCACGTCCGAGAGTGAGGCAGGCGGGCCCAGGGCAGTGTCGGCAGAGCCCGGACCCCAGTCCTGTGGGCCCCGCTCACTGCAGAGGAAAGGGTCAGAAACCCCCGACCACCACACGGCAGAAGGTGGCCAGCGCCACTCCAAGCGCCCCGTGAGCCCTACTCTAGTCCACCCCAGAGTCATCTCACTCGGCCATGCTGCGCCACTTTCCAACAACTGCTTTGAAACCCCTACGAGGTTCCCAGATTTTGGTGAGGAAGGGCGTTTTGCTGTCAAAGGCAGCGGCAGGGGGGCACTTGGGGGGCCCAGACCCATTCCTGTGGCCAGTGCAGCCACGGCCACCTGCACATTTGGCCAGCACAGGCGTGCAGGAGACACTGTCTGAAAGACTGGGGTCCCTGACGACACCCACGCTCCCAGAGCAGCGAACGAGGGGGGCCACGTTTCAGGGGACTGTCCAGAAGCTTGGTGAACAGAGGGCACGAGGGTGCTGTAGCCTGGCCCTGCAGGGCCCCACCCCAGACCCCTCACCTGCACGTGCTTACCTCTGCGGGGGGATATACGGCGCGCAGACGGGGGGCAGGGCCGCACACGGCTCGCTCAGGGTCTTCTTGGCCTTTTTAGCCTTTCTCCTGACCTTGGACGTGGACCTGACCGTTTTGACTGAGCCCTCTTTCCGACACACGCCGTTCTTCACTTCAACGTCACCGTAAATGTTCAGGGGCCGCCGGGTGCAGCCCGGGGGCGTGTGCACATCACAGTAGGCGGTCTTCCTGACGGAGAAGGTGGTGGCGCCCCCCGTCAGCTCTTTCACGGGCTCCATCTTCATGTAGAGGCCGGCCCGCTGGGCACACGTGACGTGGAAGGCCGTGTAGCAGTTGGCCTTGTGGCACTGGATGCAGGCCCCCACGCCCTTCTGCTTGCAGAGGTAGCACGTCAGTCTCCAGCGGGCGGGAGGGATGTTCCTCACGCCGTCGATGGGCTCGATGAAGACGGTGTTAGCAAAGCCCACCTCCGGGATCCACAGGGCGCACACCACGTGGCCCCAGCGGTCGTCGTCCGTCTTTTTGAAGGCGCCCCCCTTGTTGGGGCACAGCACGCAGTCGGCGGGCCGGGCCCGGGACTGTAGGCAGTGCCGGCACAGCCACTGGCCCTCGGGGATGTAGGGCACGCCGTAACACTCCTGGTGCACAGCCAGGTTGCACATGTCACAGAAGAGGATGGCGTTACTGTTCTGGCACTCGCCGTCCATGCAGATGCAGCACACGGCGTCCTCGTCGATCAGGGACTGCTGCTCCCCCTGTTTCTGGTTCTCGCAGTGCGACTCCTTCTCGAAGCGGTCCATCAGGAACTCGAAGACGCCCTGCGACACGGCAGGCACGCACTCGCCCTTGCGTTTCTCATTGACCAGCTCCAGCCAGGCGTAGTCCTCCTCGTCCATGTCGTACTCCACCTCGCCGTCCAGCTCCTCTGCTGACTTCTCCACGAACTTGTAGTAGGCGGGGGGCCTCCTGGGTGCGGCCGGGGGGCTGTACTCCAGCACACGCACCCGAGGCTCCGGGAGCGCGCTGGCCGAGGCCGGCGAGCCGTGCGCACTGGGCGTGGCCTCACTCTTCTTCCGGACCCGGTTGTTCTTATGGCGCTTGGCGCGCAGGCACACGGGCGGGCGCTCGCTGTTCTCCTTGTTGCTGTTGCACTCACTCATCTCCTGCGCGGTCAGGTCGTCCTCCAGGATGATCTCCAGGGGGTCGAAGATGCTGATCCTGTGTAGGCGCCCCTCGATCTCGATCTCCACCATCCTCTGCGCCTGTGCGTACGTCAGGGTCTCGCGCGTGGGGGAGTGCTTAGTGCTGCACGGGGAGGAGGGGGGCCTCGCTGCAGCGCCTCGATGGCATCGTCCTTTCCTCCTCATTTGGCACTGACTCCCTGCAACAGAGGCAGATGTGCAGTTAACGGGCGCAGAGTGACCACACTCACATAAGTCCAAACCCCCAACTAATGCAGCTCGGAGGCTCCGAAACCACCCAGCCTGGGTCCACCCACCCCCACCCCTGCAAGCAGCAGCCCTCGAAAGGCATGTGCAGCAACAAGTCCCTCCAGAATACTCTGATTCCCACTGCTTGGCAGCCACCTGCGTAGACCAAGCCAACAAGTCACCGAGATGACTGCGACCTTCCTCAAGACCGAGAGGGTCCCAGCCCTAAGGCCAGGGCTAGACTCCAGCAGGCATGGAGGCTGTAACAGTGACAAGAGGGTGCTCAGAGGCTCCCCACTCCCAACCAATGCTCCCAGGACGCATTATTCCCCTGCCCTGCCACCCCTGAAGCCCAGGGCACGGGGTCCTGGCAGTGCCCATGCAGTGGGACGCGGGAGACCAGGTCTGACTGCGCCCTGCCCTTCCCCTCGATGATCAAGCCCTCCACAGCAGGACCCAAGAGGGGATCCCCACACTTTTCTGGGAGGCAATCTTCACCCCCGGGAGGCCCCAACCCAACTTCTGCAGGGTCTCAGCAGTGCCCACCTTGGAAACACCCCCAGTCAGCCTGCCCCTTCCCCTCAGGCACTTCTTAGCTGTAGGCTTGACTGCAGTGCCAGGCCAGGCCCTCCTCCTTCCCAAGTGCAGCGTGACTCGCTGCATGGCAAGGGCCAACCCTGGGGCCCCACACTACCCAAAGAGCTACCACCATGGCTTGGCCAGCACCGGCTCAGGTGCCTGAAATCTTGGCCAGAGATTTACAATTTGCTCTTTTCAAACCTCTACCGTCCCCCTGCAGAGGACTGTCACTAAGTCCTCTTTCAAGTGAAGCCCCCCAGCTCCGGACCCCCATCCACCAAACGGTGTCACTTTAGGAACTGACCACAAGGAACTGTCACAGACCTGTCACAGACCTCTCAGACTCCCTCCTCCCAAACATTTTACTGACAGGAACCAAGATGATTTTTAAGGGACTGGCTTACAAACACACCAAGCTGGAGCCCTAGGCCTGCTGCTGCAAGTGGCCCACCAAGGTGTGGAAGCCTGGCACTGGGGCACCTGCGGGACCCTGAAGGACAGCCTCTTGGCCACATAACACAACCGATCTTTGGGAAAAGCCCTCCAAGAGCAGGCTTCGCATTGTAAATCCCGAAAGGAAATCCCAGCAGACCCTAAAGGCACTTAAGACTGACTCGTCAGACTGCAGTTTTCTGTTGTCAAATGGAAATCCAGATTTTATTTTAAAATCTGACAGGAATGCCTTGTCAAGAGGCAAACCCCATGGTCGTCAGCCAAACCCCAGTTCTCCTACACCTCAGTTGTCTCCAGGTAAAACCAGGAGCCTAGCCCTGGATTCCTGGGGAGCCGTCAGCAAAGCCACCAGCGAGGTGGGTGTGTCCCACAGGTGTCAGCACCACGGCCTGCAAGGAGGGGACCCTACTGCACCAGGACAGCTTCATGTGTCATTACCGAGGTGGGGCAGAAGCAACAGTTGGTTACTCACCAGATTAACAGCGAACATGTAATTTTCTCCTCTAGAGCAAAGTGCCAAGTAGCTCTACTGCAATCAGCCCTTCAAAACCCACCCTGTCCCACTGGGCACTGCAGCTAGCTCCATCTGACCACTTTCTACAAGAATGTCACCTAACACTTAATGGTCACAGTAGCTCTGCACTTGGAAGGTGTAATCGTGACAGGGAAAGAGGGCGTTCAGCTGCACTGCCAGGCACAGAGTGACAGAATGACCAACCGCCTTGTCCGCCTCACCATCTCCCTACACCCACGGGCTCCGGGTTTGGCTGTCTGGCAGTTCTGCACGGGGCCAAGCATCGGCTAGGAGCGGGTCAGCAAGGACAGTGAGCAGCCTCTCCAGAAATAATGCTGTCAACCGCGTCCTGAGGAGGGTCAGACGCCACAGTAGCGATCAGCTTATTTCCTGCCGAGCGCTGGACAAGTCCCTTCACTCTCAGCGACCTCTCCCTGCACCGCACCAAGTGTGAGTGGGACTCATGAGCCTCGGGGCTGGGTGAAGACCGGGTGCTCAGGCCGGCGTGGGGCAGAGCCGTGCCAGTACGCGTGGGTACACACACCCCAACTCTACAAGCCTGCTTTCCGTGGTGACCAGGAAGGGGTGCAGTGTGTGTGGGGTGACGGGACCGACGGCCACGGGGTGGTGGTTTCCTGGGCGTGTAGACGTTTGTCAGAACTCCCTGGGCGCTAACAGTGGCTGCGCTTTCTGTAAACTCAACAAAACTACTTCTTCAAAAAAAAAAAAAAAAAAGGCCCAGGACAGCCGGGGCACAAGTCCATCCCAAGGTGTTTACTGCCAACACTGCCCGGAAGCAGAAGGGACGCCTCCCTGCGCTGCCGGCCTCCCGCCGCCCGGGCCCCCCGACTCCCGGGGCCCCGAGGAAACCCTTCCAGTCGGCCCCTACACACAGGCCTCCCGTCCCGGCCAAACGAACGCGAGTGTCTGTTACATAACGCGACCCGGGGCGCGACAGGGGCGGCCGCCCCGCCGGCCGGCTCACAGCCCGGCTTCCGCGCCGCTCCCGCCCCGCCGATCCCGCGGCGGCCGCCGCTACGCCGCCGGAGACCGGGCAGGCCGACCGGGCGGGCTGCGGACCAGCGCGGGCCCCGACGCCCCGGCCTCCCGGCACCGACGCCCCGGCTTCCCTCCGGCCCCCGCCCGCCCGCGGACAATGCGCCGCCGCGGCCTCAGAACATGGCGGCGGCGCGGCACCGGGGCCGGCGGCCCTCCAGGCGGCGGCGCCCCGGCCCCGGCCCCCACCCACTCACCTTCGGGGCCGCGGGAGCCCGGCGGGCGGGCGCGGGGGCCGGCGCGGCCGAGGCGGCGCTAATGGCGCCCGCGGCTCCTCCGCCAACGGCCGCGCAGGCCCGGCCGCCGCCGCTCTGGGCGCGGGCTCCTGTCGGCGGGCGGCCCGGCGGGAAGCGGGGCGGGGCCGGGAGGCCGGCGCGGGGCCCGGCCGGCGGCGGGGCGCGGGGCGCGGGGCGCGGGGCGCGGGCGCGGGACTGCTCGGACGCCCGGGCCGGTTCCTCACTCGCTCCCCAGCGAAGCAAACAATGCGGCGAGCGCTCCGCCCGGCGCGCTGCGTGCGAGACGCGCCCCGCCCGCCGCCGCCGTGACGCGAGCCCGGGGCGGGGCGCGGCGCAGGGGGCGGGGCGCGGCGCGGCGCGGGGGGCGGGGCGGCGCGCGGGGGGCGGGGCGCCCAGACCGAGCGGGGCGGCTTGAGCCGGTGCAGCGCTCCGACCTGAGAGATGGGCGTGGGCGCCAGACCGGAAGTGGGGGGACGGGGGCCGGGGGCCTGGGAGGAGCAGAGCCGCCCCGACGATGGGGTGCAGGAGGACGGGAGTGGGCTCCGTCCGGGGACGACCGAAAGGGGGTGCTGATAGGGGAGAGGGAGGCAGCGGGGAACCCCGAGGGGCTCGCGCACCTCTGCCCTCCCTCCGGCGTTACAGGCCTCGTGTGCGGGTAATCAGGTCCCCGAACTCCCTGCCCAGGACCCCGCGGAAAAAGAAGCGGGCACTGCCCCTGCCCCACGCCGCTTCTACTCTGGCCCTTGTTTAAACTCTAAAATTCGGGGGTTCATGACAGCTTCCGTCGCAAGATTACATCCCAGAATGTTCTGAGAGGCAGGAGAGGCCTGGATGGCTCCTTGGAAGGTTGCTTAGTGCAGTGGCCATGAAGCAGCCCCTGGCTGTGTGGGCTTCAGCCCCAGGGGAAAGAAGCAGCAGCTGGTCACCAGCCTGTGGCATCAGGGGGGACCCCTCTGGGCAGAGGATGGGTCCTTCTGAGAGGGCAGGGCACCATCCACTGCTTACCACCCCCCACCAAACGTCGTCTTGGGCGTGAGCTGCCCCTGTCCACCCAAGTGTCCTTGGCAGGGAGCCCCACAGGTCTGCTGGCCAGCACTTGTACCTCACTGCACCCCATGTACGGATTGAGAAGTGAAGGCTTGGAAGATGGATTAGGGCTGACTCCAAGGTCCCCCAGTGGTCAGTCCTGAGCAAGGTCCCACCTCGAAGCTAGTGCTCCTCTGCAGACACACCCTTGAGCCAAGTGGGGGCAGGCCTAGCCCTGGAGCTGTGACCCAGGAACCACAGGTGTCTCCCTCACTCTTCAGGTTCACTTGTCTGAGTCCAAGCCTGCCGGGCAGCCAGTAGTGGACCACAAGAATGGGAAGGATTATCATACAACTTTGGCTCCTCAAAAGCCCATGAAGGGCACTCCCTGGTGGTGTAGCGGCTAAGGCTTCGGCGCTGTCAACGCTGAGGCCTGGGTTTAGTTTCAGACAGGGAACTACCTACATAAAAAAAAATAATAATAATAAAATAAATTAAAATAAATTTTAAAAAAGCCCATGAAGAGTATGCAGAACCAACGGCTAAAAAGTAGAAGGTATTTGCAACGCATGCACCTTGCAAACGGGTAGCGTCCAGAATGTATAAAGAGCCCTTTGACGTCCATTAGGAATGATGGGCAAAACCCATCTACCGTCAGGCTCCTTACAGAAAAGAATGTGGAGAGGGCTGATTTCGGAAATACAAACTGAAACCACACCCAACAGCACCGGTGCCCAGGGAGGGCAAGGAGGCCGACTGGCTGAAACGTGCGCACCCTGCCGGCCGGAGGGTCAGGTGGTGCCGGCATCTTGGGAAATAGGACGGATTACCCAATGAGGTTAGACGTGTGAATCGGTTATCACTGCACAGCAAGCCCAACCCCAGAGCAGCTCCAGTGACAGTCGTGCCCTGTGCTCCTGGGTCTGCTCTGCAGGATTCCGCAGCCACCCCCGGGGCCACTCCCTGCCACTCGCCCGGGCATCTGCACGGGGGCCTGGAGGGGCCAGGTCCAAGATGGCGCGCTCACGTGGCTAGTAAGCTGCTTCGGGCTATGGGCTGAGGGCCTCGAGGATTTCCTCGTGGGATGGTGGGGGTCCGTGTCACTTCTCATAGTGTTGCCTCAGAAGTCACACGGCACCACTTTTGTACAGGTTGTCCAGATTTGAGATATGGGGGGACACTGAGCCATACGTCTTGTGGAGAGTCACGTTGTAAGACAAGCATGTGGCACGGGAGCAGCTGCTGTGGCCACTTCGGGAAAGTGCAAGCTGCCACAGTGTGCACGCCTGCTCCCAGCTGTGGCATTCAGCAGAGCTATCCTCCGAGGGACATTCTGCGCCTAGATTAGGCCAGGGAGCCCTGGACTTGTTCAGCTGCAGATACGGACGTCAGTGTTGGAAGCAGCACTGTCCCTAACAGCAAAAGCACTGGCCAGACCTGTTGATGTCCGTGGACGAGAAAAGGAATGAGGTGAGGGCTGTGCCTGCGCTAGAGGAGCACCCGCAGCCCCCGCGAGGGACCTGCCCCCCTCAGAGCCACGAGCTGCCTCGCAGGCAGTAACGCTGCGTGGGAGAGCCCGCCACCAGAAGGCTGTGAGGCGGGATTCCGTGCACACTGGGCGTGCACACACCCCGCTGCCGTCGTGCATATGTTAACACACCTTGCGTTCACGCTTGTAGCTCTAGCTCCAATCCAACCGTGTTCATCCGACCCTTTCAACAGCGAGAAGCCTGTGCAGTCACCCAGGGGCTCAGTACCCCTGTGTGGGCCACGGAGCAGGGGAGGGGGGCGGGGAGGACCTGTGCAAGCCGAAACTTGGCCCCAGGCCCATCCACCGCCTCCCCAGCACCAAGCAGAAGCTCAGCTCTGCAGGTGTCAGGGCCCGCCCCGCCCCGCCCCAGGCCATTGACCTCCGCGGGAAGCCTGGGTCCCACGCAGGAGAAGGGCGTTGGTGCTGGTTTTCAATGTTCTGTTTTCTGGCAGAAGGAAGATAAAATCCTTCTTCTGTCTTCCCGATCGAGCTCTAACCTCCAGCCGACTGTGCTTGCACAAACGAGTGAGACGTTCTTCCAGGCCCCCCGGCCGCTACACCAGCAGGGAACCCCGAAACATTCTCTAGAAGGTGTTTACTCACTTCCAAATTCAAGACAAATCGTCTTTCGGACTCTTCACTTTCAGCAGACATCCAGCTCGCAGCATTGCAGTAGAACTCAGTCCTTTCTACCCAGATATAAGCAGACCAATCCGTGGTGCACCCCAGGCCTCACGCTGGCCGTGCGTCCATCTCCTGCCGCTCCGTATCCCGCCCCCGCCCAGCAGCAAGGGTTGTAGCTGTGTGCTGAGGCCCTGCCCACCCAGCCCTCTGACCCACACTGGCCAGGAGCCTGCGCTGCGAGGTACCAGGTCTCCGTCTTACAAGCAGGAAGGACGACGAGAGCTGCGGCGGACACCACGGTCCCCGAGACGAGGGCCGCGGCGTGCACGCGCGGGTACTGCAGGCGCACCTGAGGGAGGCCGCTTGGCTGGGTTTCCTGACCCAGGAAGAGAAGAGGAGATGAGATACATGGAAACCTCGGGCGTCCCGGAGGACAGTCCTACGTTCCTTACGGTGACACCTCCAGACAGAAGTAGAATTTCCGGCCTCAGTTGTTGAGCACCACCACGTGGCTCGGAGGTGCGGGCCCCAGGGAGGCTCCTGCATGTGAACTCCAGTAAGACCAGCTTTCTCCGGTCGACAGTAACCTCTGGAGATCAGTGTCACGGGCAAGGGGGCTCATACTTTTCCAAAATGTACGGCCAGGTGGAAGGCTGACAAGGGGTGCTGGGGGTGGGAGGCCGAGTGGCGTCCGGCAGACCGGCCGCGGGCTCTCCGCCTCTCTGCACTGTGCTCTTTCACTCATCGTTTACGGTTGATGAGGACTGTACGACTCGGGGGGGACAGACGGGTAGAAAATACTGGCTAAGAAAAGCGGCTCTTGTCTGGCCGCCAGGCGATGACTTCGGCTCAGTCGTGACGGGATTTACTTCCTGCCTGGGAGACTGGGAGAGAAGGTTCCAGGGAGAAGAGCCTGCAGTGTCCCAGCCCCTGTCGAACGCTAGCCTGTTTGCAGTCTAAATGACAAGCCTACGCGAGCCAGCTGCCTCCCCGCCACTACACCTCTCCGTCGTGCTGGCCTCCTCGTCGTCGGTGATTGCAGTAAATCCTTGACCCAGCCTCGCTGGAGAGCTGCAGGGTCACACGTGGACCTTTTTGAAACTTCGGCTTTGGCGGCTCCTCTCTCAGCTGCCCCCCTCAGCGTCTCCTGCAAGACGTCCGCCTCCAACAGGTGTGTCGGGCTTAATGTGCAGGACACGGAGTGCCGCGCCTTCATTCCGAATCTCCTCCCTTCCGTATGGGCTGAACTGTGTCCCCTCAAAAGATAGGTGGACACCCTGACCCCCGAGCCTGTGCACTTGACCTCACCTGGGAATGGGGGCTTCACGGAGGCCCAGGCTGAGATGAGGTCGTTGGGGTGGCCCTAAGCCAACGACTGCCGTTCTTATGAGAAGGGGGAATGTGGACACAGACGTGCAGGGACAAGGACATGTGACGACAGAGGTGGGGACTGGAGTGACACAGCTGCAAGCCAAGGAAGGCCAAGGACCGCCAGCAGCCCCAGGACCGTGCAACAAAACATTTTCTGCTGTTTGAAACCACCCGGTTGGTGGCACTTGGTTATGGCAACTCCGCCTCAGTAAATGGTGACGCCGTCCCCCCTGAAGGAGGCAGGGCCTTACTGCTGACACCGGACCCGTAGCTGAACCCTGCTGGCTCCCCCTGCAGCATGTGCCCAGGACCAGCCCCGTGCCCCCACCGGCTCTGTCGCTCCCCAGGCCGCCAGCACCACCTGTGTCCTGGTCGTGCCTCTGCCCCATACTATCACCTCTATATTTTTTCTGCATGCCACAGCCCAAGTGATGTGCCTACAACCTTCCGGTGGCTCCCCAGCTCTCTCAGAATAAAAGCCAAAGTCCTCAACTCAACCAGATTTAAAAATGGGCAAAGGACTTGAAAGACCTTTCTCGAAAAAATCCAAACGGCCGATGAGCCACGGTAAGATGTCAGCCTCGTTAGCCACCAGGAGATGCAGGTGGGCACCACGGGCAGACCCCACCGCACACCCACGGGGACGGCTAGAAGCAAAAGACTGACGCCAGCAAGTGCTGGTGAGGACGTGGGAAAACCGGGGCCCCTCGCCTCGCTGGGGGGACTGCGAATGGGGCAGCTGCTTTGGAGAGGCCCCTGGCAGTTCCTGGAGCGACGAAACACCCAGTTACCCTGGGGCCCTCGCTTTATACCCAAGAGAAGTGAAAACACCTGGCCACACGGAAAACGTGACCATTCGTGGGAGCTCCGTGAAGCACGGCCAGGGAAAAGGAACCATCCACCCACGGACCGTGGACGAGCAAAATGTGGCCTGTCCACAAATGGAATCTCATCCGGCAGGAAAAAGAAATGAGGGGCTGAACGCTGCTGCAGCATGGAGGAATCGTGAAGACCCCAGGCCAAGCGAGAGCAGCCGGAGGCTCGCAGGACGTCGTTGGGAGGAGGCGGCCGTAGTGGGCACATCCACGGAGAGGAAGAGGAGCCCGTGGTGGCGGGGCCGGCGGGCAGGGGCGCGGGAGTGACCGCGGGGGCTCTGTGTGGGCGGGGTGGAGGTCTCGGGTCGGCCGGGAGGGCGTGTGCCCTGTGCGGGTACTAATCGCTATTGAACTGTACATTCTTTACGTGTGAATTGTGTGAATTGAGTTACAGCTCAACAAAGCTGTTTTTCAAATACACCAATAACTGCGTACAGAAAAATTTAAAATAACACCAGACTCCTAGCTCGCGAGCAGTTGCTCCTACAACGTTGCAAACGGTGCAGCGGTCGGCGACAGGACTGAGCGGTAGGAAGAGGAAGGCGGGCGGGCTGGGGACCCAGGACTGAGGGAAAACACAGCAGCCTGGACTCTCCCGGGGTCCCCCTGCCCTCACACCGGCAGCTGTGGGGAGCCCGGCCCTCCTCCCACGGGGGAGCGGGCAGAGATTCGGGGACGCCTCTGGCAGCAGGCCTCAGGAAGCACGCTCCCCCCCCCACAGATCTGCCCTCTCCCAGGGCTCGCCTACCAGCTCTGGGCAGTCACCTGCGACCTGCAGACAGCGCCAGCAGAATGCCGTGGACACTCAGGCTGCAGCACACGAGCCAAACGGACCAGAAGGGAGATGCGAAGCCCCCCGAGAACGACCTCGGCCCCGGAGCCACGACCGCACGCGCGGGCCAGGCGCCGCTGCTGCAGCAGGAGGTGGAGGAGCTTTCGGACCTCCCGATGCAATCTCCGAACCGTTTAGATCACAACTGAAATTTTTTCTGTCGTGCCAACAACCAGGAAATTCATGACTTGAATGAGGAAGAGAAATCAACAGATGCCAGTTCGGAGATGAACCGGATGCTGGAATTATCGGACAGGGACTGTAAAGCAGCCACCACAAAAATGTTTCGATCAGCAATTACAAATGATCTTGAAACAAATGAAAAAAGAGAAAATCTTAAAATGGAACAAGTTATGAAAAAACATTCTTTTCTGTGTGTGTGTGTGTGTGTGTGTGTGTGTGAGGGTAGCTCCCTGGCCGGGAATCGAACTCGGGCCGCAGCTACCCCACCAGGGAACTCCAAGTCATGAAAAAACAAATGGAAATTATAGAACTGAAAAATACAATACACCAAAATAAAAAACCACCGAATGGGCTCAGTAGCACGATCGAGGGGAGAAAGGCTTCGTGAACTAGAACACAGAACAACAGAAACTCCCAATCTGAGCGTCAGGGACCCGCGGGCCTCGGAAAGAGAAAGTCACCTCTGTAGCTGGGTCCCGGCGGGAGGGGATGGGAGGGGGAGGCCGGACCAAGTATTTGAAGAACCAATGACGGCAAGTTTCCAAATTTGACAAAGGACAGGAACCTATACCTTCAGGAAACTGAGCAAATTGCAACCAAGAGCAACCCAAAGGCACCTATGCCGCACACACGCTAATTAATTCCGAAAAGTAAGGACAAGGACAAACACAGGGAAAGCCAGCCCGGAGCAGCGCCACTCCCGGGGCGGGAAACGCCCGAGGCCAGAAGGAAGTGCCACGTTTGTCGAGTGCTGAGAGGAAAGAGCTGTCACCCGGGGACTCTGTGTCTCCTGAAATATGCTTCAGGGCTGAAGAGGAAATAAAAACATTGTCGGACGAAGAGAACTGCAGTGATTTGTCACCGGCAGAACCAGCCTTCCAGAGTAGCTGAAGGAAGTTCTCCCCGCAGGAAAGAAATGGTAGCAGACGGCTCGGAGCTTCAGAAAGGAGAGAGAAGCACCGGCCTGCGTACAACGGGAGCGTGCAGTACGCTACCTTTCTTATCGTGAGTTGCTGACGTCAGACTGGATGGCGGAAGCCACACTTGTCACGATCGGACAGGGCGCTAAGTGCGCACATAGCAAAGTCTTTGGAAATCACGGTCGTTAAGTGGGAATGGAAGACAGAGCTAACCGGAAGGAAGCTTCCGGAAGGTAGTCACAACGCTGTCGGTGAGCCGTGATGACGGGGAAGCGTACGACTGCCGTACCCAGAGAACCACCCAGAAACCCGTGCAAAGTGCTATACTCCAAGGCAGTATAAAAAAAAATCACAATGGAATTTTAAGTGATGGTCAGGTATCCCACAGGAAGGCAAGGAAAGAGAAAAGGCGGGAATGAACAGAAAACAAATAATACAACTGGCAGACTTAAGCCCTAACATATCAAAAAATGTAATGTAAATGGTCTAAATACACGGATAAAACACAGATTGTCAGAGTGGATAAAAAAGAATACACGACCCACTACGTGCTGCCTCAAATGCAGACAAGATAGGTTAAAAATAAAAGAATGGCAAAGGTACGCAAACATTAAACAAATGCAAGCGTGGCCATAGCATATTATTTATTAAATATTATAGTAGAATATACATTATAGATCATGATGGTGATTATACAAATCAGATAAACTAAACTGCAGAGCAAAGCAAATGACTGGGAACGACAGGAACATTCCGTAATGCTAAAAGGATCAACCCATCTGGCAAACAGCAATCCTAGATGTGGATGCCTCAAACAACGGAGTTTAAAAATACATAAAGCAAAAAGTGACAGCACTCAAAGGAGAAATAGAGAAATCTAGAATTATAGCTGGGGACTTCCACAGCCCGCTTTAGCAACAGGAAGTCCACAAGGACATGGAAGAAGGCAACACCACCATCATCCCGCAAGATCTCAGCAACACTGACCGAGCACCCCATCCAACCACAGCAAAACGCACATCCTTTCAAGCACCGTGGGACATTAATCAACTCCGGGGGCACAAAACAAACCTCAAAACATGTGGAAGAATTGAAATCATACGGAGTATGTTCTCTGGTCATCATGGAATCAAACTGGAAATCAACAGCAGAAAGACCGCCAGAAACTCTTGGATACTAAACACCACACTTCTGAGTAATCCAGAGATCAAAGAGGAAGGCTCAAGGGCATTTTGAAAACATTGAACTGAATACAGTGAAACTACAATGTATCAAAATTTCTGGGCCACAACTGAAGCGGTGCTGAGAGGAAAATCTATAGCACTAAATACCCACCTGAGAGAAAAGGGAACGCCTCAAATCAACACATACAGGCTCCTATGTTAAGAACGTAGACAGGGGAGTTCCCTGATGGTGTAGTGGCTCGGGGCTTCGGCGCTGGCGCTGTCAGCGCTGTGTCCTGGGTTCGATTCCCAGTCAGGGAGCTACCCACATACCAAAATGCAAAAAAAAAAAAAAAAAAAAAAAAAAAAAAAAAAAGAAAAAGAAAAAAAAGAGCAAAATAAGCGCAAAGCAAGCGATATAAATAAGAGCAGAAATCAATGAAATTGGAAATAGACAGACGAGCAAATTAGTGAAGCAAAGAGCTGCTTCTTGCAAAAGATCCATAAACACGGCAAACCTCAGGCAAGACTGAAAAGCAGGAGAGCAGACGAGTTCTAAAGAATGAGACGGGAGGTGTCACTACAGAAAGGAGAGCAGACGAGTTCTAAAGAATGAGACGGGAGGTGTCACTACAGAACCTACAGACTCCAAAAGGGTGACAAGAGGGGTGTGATGGTTCATTTTACACGTCACCTTGGCTGGGCCACGGTGCCCAGATGTTCGGTCGAACGTTCTGGATGTCCCTGTGAGGCGTTTTTGGATGTGATTTACAATAAAATCAGCGGATCAGCGGACTCCTGAGTCGATCAGGTTGCCCTCCATCGGGGCCTTGTCCAACCAGTTGCAAGCAAAGGTGATGGACATCAGTAGCCACTAGGGAAATGCAAGCTAAAAGCACGATGAGCTATCACCCCTATTATAATGTCGAAAATGAAACGTGACCACAAGTGCTGGTGACAATGCGGAGAAACTGGATGACTCCGACATCGCCGGTGGGGATGCAAAAGGGAGCGGTCACTCCGGAGACCCGCTGGGCAGTTTCTCTAAAAACTAAACCCTCCAGTACTGCCTGGCCCAAGGGGTGCACTCTGGGCACTTCTCCCAGAGCCGTGAAGACGTCTGTTCACAGCACAACCTGGACACAGATGTTCACAGCATCTTTGTTAGTACCAGGGCAGAACTGGAACCCACCCAGATGTTCTTCTGCAGGTGACCGGGGAAGCAAACTGGCCCACCCACCCCATGGAAGACTGCTCACACTGCGGAGGAACAAACTAGTGAGACGGGCGGCAACTCGGATGGGTCTCCAGGGCGTCCCACTGGGCAGAAACAGTGACTCCCAAAGGCTAGTTACTACGCGATTCCAGGTCTGGAGCACAGAAAGGACATTTTGGGAGCAGAGGACAGATTAGTGGTTGCCAGGGGTTACTGACAGACAGGTGGGGGGCAGGAGAGAGGTGGGTGTGGGTATAGAGGGGCAACAGGAGACATCCTCATTGGGGTCTTCAGTATCTTGATTGAGGATGCAGGGACCAACTCGAGTGATCAAACTGTATAGAACTGAATACACACGCGAATGCAAGTAAAACCGGAAACTGGAACGAGACCAGTGGATTGCATCAGTGTCCATGTCCTGCTTGTGACCTTCTACTGTGTTTTATGACACATTAGTTACGTTTGGGGAAACTTGTTAACACACACCAGGGCCCCTTCTGTGTTATTTCTTAAAAGCGCATGTCGATCTATTCATGTAATAACCTCTGCAAAATGTTCAGTTAAAAAAAATTCCACCGCTAGAAAAAAATAGCTTTTTTTCTGAGAAAATAACCAGAAGGGTCTGCAAAGGCGTGCTTCCCCGAGAGTTGTGTAAGACAGGGAGGGAGCTGGGCGCAGAGAGCCGTGTCGCGCTCGGCAGCTATGACCGGAGGCGAGGACACGCAGACGCAGGTATTCTGTTAAGTGAGAAGAGCAGGTTAGAAAAGAGCAGATGCGGTAAAATCTGGGTGGGATGCACATCTGATTGTTTTCAAAGTTATCCTGGCCCGCGGGGCAAGCTCTCCGGAAGTGGTTAAATGCAGGCTCTTGTAGCTGTGTAGCCCAACGGAAGAGGGCCACACCCGGCAGGAGCCCCCCCAGAGGAAAACAGCCCCACACTTTGCGCCTCTACACGACAAGTCTGGCTTCTCCCTCTCACAGCACGAAGTAACAATGCAAATGGCTCAGAAGGGGAAGCCCCCAGGGCACTTCCTCTTTGCAGGTCCTCAGGAACCGGGAGGTCGACTCCAGGCCCCACCCAACGGAGGAAGCTGGGGAGGTCCTGGGGAGGAGGATTTGGGTGGAGAAACCTGGGTGGGATGGTACCCAAGTCAGGGGCACTAGCACACCTAGGGATATGGAGTGTTGGGGTTCACCTGGCGTCAGTGCCCAACTGCAGGGCGGGAGCCGCGGCCCCTAGCAGGCCAGTCCTGGCGTCTGCCCTCCGCCCACTCTGCCCCACCTCGCGCTCCCACCACCATGACCTGTGGGCACCCGTGGGGGTTTCTCTGGGGCAGGCGCTGTTGGGGGGGGGGACCGGCGACCAGTTCATTTGCATTTCATCTGGTTTCCACAGGTCATGAAATATTCTTATTTTCTCCCAGTCACTTAAAAAAATGAGAAAACATTCTTCGCTGGGGTGGGGGTGGGAGCGGGTGGGAGCCAAGAGTAGAAAAACCGGCCGCGGGCGGGGTTGGGTCTGCCCCATCGTTTGCTGCCCTGAGCTACCCAGGAACTACCCACCACTGCTCTGAGCCATCAGTGAGAACAAAGAACTGCGGCTGCTGAGTTATGACAATAAATAAGCAAAGGATCGAGGCTGTGGGAAGATCCTGAGGTCCTGGCTCAGTCAGTGCATCAGGCCCCCGACGCTGGAGCGCCCTGGGTGGGAGAAGGGCGCGCAGCCGCAGAGCAGGGGCTGGCGCAGGCTGTGGGAGGGTGGGGACGGAAGCCGTGGGGGGCTCGCGGCAGGAAGTGGCACGTGGACGCGTCTCCCAAAACTCAGCCAGTCATTGTTTTGAGGGAACGACTTCCTAAGGGTTGCAATGGAGACTTAGGAAAGGGAACGTCTTTATCTCATTTTCCTACAAAGTAAGCTGAAGCCCAAAGCAGGGTGACAAAGGAGGGACCTCGGGGCCAAATTCGGCCTGCAGAATGAATTGGGCCTGCAGATATTTCGATTAGCAAGTTATCCAGTAAGCGTCCAGGCTTGTTGCATGGACTCAGAGGCCCCGGGTTCTCCCATGGGGCCAGCGTTCCGGAGGGGCTGCCGGGAAGCCACCCCGAGGCCTCCCCGGTGCTGGCCACTGCAAGGTGAGGGTCTTTTTCTCTGGCCCCGACAGGACGTAAGTGTTAGTCCCTGTCCTCCAGTGCCGGCGGCCTCGCGTGGAAGCACTTATCGCCATAGACTTAGGGGCTCAGGTGCATCCGCACGTTGCTGCGGCCGCCTCCGGAGCACCTCTGCAAGGGCACGCGAGGCAGGTAGCCCGCCGGTGGACTCCCCGCCCCGACGGCTTTGGTGCTGCGCGGGCGGGTGGGCTGAGTGCCGGGGCCGGCGCGGGAACGCGCCATCGAGCCGCGCCGGGGACACCTGCCTCCGCTGCCGGCGCCTCGAGACCCTCCAGCGTCCCGCCGACCTAGAAATAGGGGGCGGTGCCGGAGCGTGGGGACTGCGCCTGCGTAAGCGGCCCTCCGGGCCGGCCCGGGTCTGAAGCGCGAATCTGCTGCACCTGAGCAGTCGGTCCGGCCCCCCCCACTCCTCAACCAGCGCGGGGGCGGGGCCAGCGTGCGGAGTCTGCGCCTGCGTGGTCGGCCCTGCCAGACCATGGGGCGGGGCCCGCATGCGAATTTGCACCTGAGTTGTCGATCGGTACTACGCCTGCGTGGCCTGTACGCACCGGCGCGGGGGCGGGGCCGACTCCCGGGGACTGCGCCTGCGTGGTCTGCTCTGGGCCCGCCTCCTCAGTAGCGCCTCGGTCCCTGGAGCCGCTGTCCAGGACGGCCCTGGGGCGGGGCGGGCCTGCGGGCGCTGCGCCTGCGCGCGATGGCCCCGCCCCGGCCCCGCCCCGCGCCGCGCGGGGCCCTGGGAGGGGCGCAGCGTCCGGCGGCGTCGCGGGCAGGCGGGCGGCGGGCGGCGGCGGCGGCGGCGGCGGCGGCGGCGGCGCCGGGAGGGGCGGGCGGGGGCAGACAAAGCCGCGGCTAATGAATGGGAGCCCGTCCGCCTGCTCTGTTTGTCGTCCGCAGTCGGGCAGGAGCCGCGCTGTCCGAGCCCGGCGCCCACGGTGAGTGCGCGGCCGGAGCCGGCTCTGCCTCAGCCGCGCGCTCGTGCCCGGGCCCGGGCGTCCCGGCGCGCCGTCGGGGCCGGGGCCGAGGGGTCGGGCGGCCGGGCCGGGCCGGCTCGGGTCGGGGAGACGCCCAGGGGTTGGGGTTGCGTTCGGCCCCGTAGCCGGGCCCTCACGATGTCGCCCGCGCCCGGCAGGGGCCGAGGGCCGGGGTTGGGGGACGGGGCGGGCGCGGCCTCTCGTGGCCTCGCCCCCGCTCGGGCCGCAGGACTGGGCCGCGCGCGGTGCCTGGAGCACCGGAGCCGTCCCTGCGGCGCCGATCCCCCGGCCCCAGCACCGGCCCTGCTGACAGCGTGCGAGCAGCGGCCCGGAGACCCGGCCCCGCCGGACGGTCGCCCCCAGGTCGCGTTTTTCGGGCCGCAGGGTTTTGTCGACGAGCCGCCTGAAGTGGTGAAAAGTTGGTGCGGTGCAGCCGGCGGCGAGCGCGCGGAGGGGCCTCGAGCGGTGCCGTCGCGGAAGGTCCCCTGTGGGCGCCGGAGCAGGAGCAAGAGGCTGAGCACGCGCGGGGTCTGCGCGCCATGCGAGTCCTCGTTCCAGAGGGGCCCGCCTGGGCCGGGCTGCGGGGCAGACGGGACGGAAGTCGTCCGAGGGGACTGGTTCTCGGCGCGGGGCCCCGGCCGCCAGCTCCTCCAGCAGGAGACAGGTGCTCATTGGGTGTCCTTCTCCAGGCATTGTGCTGTCTGCCACCAACCACAGCGAATTGCCTTGTGATTTACGTTTTTAGGGATTTTCTCTAGATATTTTCCAGGAAGAGACAACCAGGGGCCGCGTGTAAATAAATCCGTCCTAGGAAACAGATGAGTTTATTAGTAGCGCGTGCTTTCCGAGCTTTTCCGTTATTGTGTATACTTCTCAGAGTGACCATTCAAATTAATAAAAGCGCGTATCACGTTGCACATCGCCCTTTCAGGCGTTTTTCCAGTTGTAGTGTTTTTCTAGGCCCCAGTAAACGTGGAGTCGTGTGTATCTCCTGACCTGTTCGTGCCGCACGCCACCGCATTGCCGAAGAGCGTCGCCAGCCCCCACTCTCCCCTCGTGCCTGCGGCTTCTTTGGTAGGTGACACTCCGTGGACAACGTGTGTTTCTCTGGAAACAAGAGCCTGCCACGCTGAGCCAGCAGAGGCTGTGTTGGCATTCTCCTGTTTGTAGAAAAAGGAAGTTACTTGTTTTGAAGTTAACTGCGACTAGATCAAGTGCCAGTTTTTAAAAATCCACTTCAGTCTTTAATGAACCTAAGTCTGCTAAAACAAGGGTTTCCTCGTGACGTTATGTAGAAATAGTCCTTTTTGATGTTTTCTCTGTAACGTGGTAAAATTAGGAGACAACCAAATGTAGTTGGAGTTTTTAAGTGCTGTGAATAAGCCAAGTTTTAATTGTGAATTAACTTTGGTTACTAAACAAAGTTTATGTTGTGAGAGGAAACTGCTTAAAGGAGTTTGACTATTCTGAGAGTGTCCAGGGATGTCCATGAGGAATGCACCTTCCTGTAATCCTTAGATTACATCTGCTTGTCATGATTTACATTTCCTCAGGAATAGGTCTAGCGCAAGTTAAGATATCCTGTGAATCTTCAAAAAGTTTTTAAGGACACAGTCTTCTATATTCGAAGAAAGCTTAGACTTTGAGTTCACTTGACACTTGAGTACTTGACAGGTCTCTCCCCCACCACCACCTTGTTCTGGTTAATTCCTGATGTTTCTCAATGTGAAAACTGCTGTTTGTTAATGCAGCCCATGCACATGAGCAGGTTTGTAAGTAACTCAAGCTGTGCAAAGAATGCTTCTGACACCTTGGAGAGAGATTTTTAAGCAAATTATTAGAGTTGTTGACTGAATTCTGTGTCTGCAAGGAGCGGCTATTCCGTATTCATTTAGTGAGGGGAACATTTGGCCCTCTTTGTCTGCATGTGGAGTTCCACATCTGGGGGCAGAGGAAAAATGTTGGAGAAGGAAGTTACATTGTTGCTGATGTCTACTTAGCAGTGAGGCCATGCTGTTGCTCATTGAGCTGTACTGGACATGTACGGAATTCCTGTCGACATTCCCTAAACAATACAGTGTAACTACTGTTTACGTTCCACTTACACTGTATTAAGTGTAAGTGATGTAGAGGTGACTTAAAGTTTATGGGCGGTGGTGCACAGGTTATAGGTAAATAAGTTGACCCTTGAACAACATGGGTTTGAACTGTGAGGATCCACTTCCACGTGGATTTCTTTCAACAGATAATGTAACTGTTCTTTCTTTTCCTTCCAACTTCCCTAATATTTTCTTTTCTCGAATTTGTTTTATTGTAAGGACCTGGTGTATAATACAAATTAAAGTGTGTTAGTGCACTGCTTGTCACTAGTAGGCTACGTGGAGTAGGGTTGGGGATTGGTGCCCCTGACCCCGCACTGTTCAAGGGTCAGCTGTACTGTGCTGTTTATATCAGGACCTTGAGCATCCTTGGCTTTGGGGATCCGAGGCAGGTCCTGGATCCGATCCCCTGTTGACATGGAGGGACGACTATTTCAGGTCCCAGACCCGGCAGTGGAGCTGTTGGAGCGTCCAGAGCAGTGGTCATGGTCACTACAGGCCTCTGATTTGTGTTTGCTGTTTCTTCTTTGCCCAGCTTCAGCCCCTTCAGGCTGGTTTCCTTCTCCTTCCGTGTGATGATTGCCTTGGGAGAGGAACCGATCCCGCAAGTGACCACTGGGCTCGATGGCTGGCGTGTAGTGAGGAGCCTCCGATCCCCATGCGACCCCCTCACCAACATGGTTTCCTTCAGTGCATCTCTGCACAAAACATGCGGTTTCTGAGAGTCAGCAATGTCGTTCTAATTCCTCTTGGATTTTTAGGGAACTGTTTAAGTCTCCGGACTTGAGGACGTACGCTGTAGGGGTACATTGTTCTTACTTACACTCTGGACTTTACTGAACCTAGCTGCCTGGACGTGTCAGGAGGAGCCTCTGGCTCTTACCGCCCCCCAGCCTCTCAGTTCCAGCCCCCGTTTTTCTTCCTCACTCCTGCTTGCATTGCCTGGATTCGTGGCCATTATAGAATACCTCGGATCATTTCCTTGCTAATGTGATGTGTGTTAAAATTCTGGAAGGCTTCGATTCCCAGCCAGGGGAAGTACCCACATTAAAAAAAAAAACAATTCTGGAAGGCATTGCTAGGAATGGTCTTCTTATCTTGCCCTGTTTCTGAGGCAGCAGGGACGGGAGACACACGGGTGCCGCAGCTCCTCTCTGCCCCACACCTGGCACTGCTCTGCCTGCTGGGGCGGTGGCAGGACTGCTTGCTGAAAGGTCCCACCCCAGCATAGCCTAGGGGTGATGGGGTGGAGGTAGGCCAGAGAGGACAGGTACAGGTGGCAGGCACTGTACCTATACCTCGTCTTAGAGGACGAGGACTTGGGTCCATCCCCGAGGGGTCTGGGGCCGTCGAGGTGCCGCACGAACACCGATAGCAGCCCATGAGGTGCTTTCTGGGCTGGCTCCTTGCTCTGGCCGTGTGGCCCTGCATCCCACCCCTGCCCCCATGCCCAGCTGCGTGTTCGTCCACGGCCCTTGCTCACTGAGTCTCGCTGTGTGGTGAGCTCGCCTGCTCGCTTCAGAGGGGGCAGCATTGAGAGCCGGTGCTATTCGGGGTGGCCTCCGGTTTCTCTGCGCAGGGGCCGTGTTCCACGTCCTGTAAGTAAAGGGACACTTTGCAGACTCTTCAGCACCTTCCAGCCACAGCAGCAGTTTCAGACCTGTCACTGGACCGCCTTCTGCCCCGGAGGAAAAGGTGGGCAGCCAGGGTGCTGGTGTTGGGTAGAGGGGCCCTGCAGAGCAGTGAGCAGAGCCACCCAGATGGCCCTGGCCTGAGACCTAGACGTGTCGGGCACAGCGGGACCTGGTGGCCTTGGCGTGGCCTGTGTGCTGGCTTTGGGATGTGCTCGTTTCCCAGCAGCCTTACCGTGGCTCCGAACCTGGGTCTCTGGCACCCCAGCCCAGGCGCTATCTCTGCCGTGGGCCGTGAGGTCACCACCGTGGCTTAGCTCGTGCTGGACTCTGGTCTGTCCTCGTGGGAGCACGGCGGCACCTGCTGGGATTTCTGCCTGCGAGACGGTGGGTGCTGTTGCCACCCCTAGACTGCGCTGTCTGTGGCCGCCCACCCCCCGAATACACTAAGGGACCCTCGGCTGTAGACCCTGCTGGGAAGGCTGGCGCCTCGGGTGTGAGGCAGGCAGGACTGGTGCCGCTCACCATGGCCCCTCGGTGTGTGGGAGCGCATGTAGTTCAGTGTTTGAGAGGTTACAGGGCATTGAAAGCGAGTTCTCATCCCAGCGACATCGTCACCATAACTTTCCTGTCCTGCCCATTGGGGCTTGCAAACTTTTTCAAAGGAAATTGCAGGTATCACATCCCGTCACCTCTAATGTTTTCTCCAAAGGCAAAGGGATGTTCTTCTCTGACCAGCAGTACCGCGCTCACTGATGCCTAAGACACGCAGCAGTAACCCAGTGGCCAGTGCACAGTCAGGGTCCCCAGCTGTCCCCCAGTTGTTGTCTTAGCTGTTTCCTTCCAAACCAGAACCTCTAGTCGTTGCCCGTTCTGCCTCCGTAGTGCTGGCGCAGTGCCCCTCCCCGCCCGCCCCCGGGCGTTTCCCGTGACGCGGCCCTTCTAAGAGTCTAGGCCGGCTGTCTGGGGAACGTCCCACGTTCTGGAATCCCTTGCTGTTTCCACGCTGTGTCGTGTCACTCGTTCCTCTGCCCCTGTGCTCTGGCGGGAAGGCGGCCCGTGTCCCCGCAACCCGTGCGCCTGCTCCCTCCCACCGCGGCCGCCCTCTGGGCTGCTGACTCCGACCTCCAGTGCTGTGTCCTCTCCTTGCTCCGTTGGTTTCCCGCCTCCTGTGCGTCCTGAGAAGACAGGACGAGGGCCACGTTCTGTCCCTTCGTTACCGCTCGTCGGGGAAAGTGGTTGTAACCTTCGCCTCCGTGTTGTTATTTGTCCTTTCTCTTCGCGTGTCAGTGCAGGCTAACGGACTTGTACGTATCCGCCCTGTTAGCGTCTGTTCGTCTTCTGTTGCCCTCTGAGGCTCACCCAGCGTCCTTTGGCACCTCTGCGCACCTCAGTGAGCCCTTCCTCCCACGTGCCCTGACTCCGTAGTGCAGAAGGGCACCTAGAAACCGGGCTCTGAGTGTCCGATGGGGTCGGGATCCTTCTCTGGGACTGCTGCTGTGCGCCCCTCTCCGACAGTACTGGGGCACGTTTTCTAAACATCAATACAAAAATTATGTGATTTTACTTTTTGATTTTTAAAATTTGTTAGCTTTTCTCATCCTGAAAACCTTGATTCCTAACTCTTTTGGCATAATTACTTGTCTTTTTATGCTAACATGCACAGAAAATGGCTAAATGACAGTTTTTGTTACTACTCATCAAACTACTTTGCAAAGTTTAAGGTGTTTCTGTGTTTAAGTTCTTTTTGTCTTTAGTATGTAACAGTTGACTCTTGAACAACACAGGGGTGAGCTGACCCCGTGTAGTCAGAAATCTACATTATTGGTTCCCAAGCTGCGGTACGTGTACCCCCGGGGGTACATGCTGGGCCGCCCAGGGGTGCGCGAAACATAATCAGTAATGGCGAAAAATCAAGTAAAGTAAAAAATTGCAAAATGTTAGTTATGGAACAATAAATGTTAAGTGTGAATCACCATTCATGAGACACTTCACAATTAGGTCCCATTAGCGCATGACGATTGGTGGGGGCATGGCTGTGAACCCTCCCCCAAACCACTCTTCTTCCAATTGTGACACATTTTCTTTTTTTTGTTTGTTTTTGTTTTTTTCTTTTTGGTATGTGGGTAGCTCCCTGACCGGGAATCGAACCCCGGCTGCAGCACCGACAGCGCCCGCGCTGAAGCTTAAGCCACTACACCACCAGGGAGCTCCTCGTGACGCATTTTCAAACAGTCCATTTGCCACGTTTCTGGAACTTCCCCACACATATAAATAAGTCGGTAGCCAGACTGATCAGTTTAGTTACTGAGTAAAAGTAAGTGCGTTGTTTTTAATCGCAATTTGTTTCAAGTCCTTTTTTTATTTAATGTTTAAATACATGATCATCAATGTCAGTGTTTAACTCCGTCACAAATATGGTAAAGTTAAATCTGTGGTTTGTACTTTTAGTGTAGTCATTTTTCTTTCCTAGCTTATTACCTGTTTTCCAGTATTTTACATGAAGATGGGCGCTGAACAGAAGTGTCAGTATTTAAAAACAGCTGGGGGTACAATGAATGTATGGAAATGGGTTGTAAAGGGGTGCAGAAGTTGGGAACCACTGATCCACATATAAATTGACTCCCCCAAAACTACATTGGCCCTCAGTACCCAGGAGGGATTGGCTCTAGGACCCCCTGCGGTGCTCAGGTCCCCAGTATAAGATGACATAGTGTTGCCCTGTGCATCGTGGACTCCCAGCCACAGATCAGAAACAGTAAGTCCAGGGTTCCCTGGTGGTGTGGTGGCTAGGCTTCGGCGTTCTCCGTGCTGTGGCCTGGGTTCGATTCCCAGCCAGGAAACCACCAAAAAGAAAAAAAGAAACAGTAAGTGCAGCAGGTATTTACTAAAAGAGTGTAAGTGTGTGTGGAGCTGTATAGTTCAAACCCGTGTTGTCCCAGGGTCAGCTGTGTCCTGCGAGGGATGACTAGTCCCAGTTCTGTGTTCCAGTCCCTGATGACTTTCCTTTGGTCTGTGGGTATGCTGCCCATTTCATACACAGTAAGCTTTGTTTGTGTTGGAGATGAAGTTTAAGTTTTATTTATTTTTAATTTTTTTTGTTTCTTTGGGTAGTTCCCTGGCTGGGAATCGAACCCAGGCTGCGGCGTTGAGAGTGCTGAAGCCTAGCCACTACACCACCAGGGGTTTTGATTTTTATGTACAAAATCGCTACATGGTTCGAAGTCGAAATTACATGAGGGTTACGATCAGAACTCTCACTTCCCTCCGTCTCCTCCACTCCTTGCAGATGGCGCTTTCAATTTCTGCTTCGTCGCGCGTGCGCACACACACACACTTGTAACGCCCCTTCCCTCCCCTGCTGTCTTTCCTGAAAGGTAGCCGGTACCATTCACGCCGTGTGTGTGTGTGACACGTCACTGAGCATGTCAGTCCTTCCTGATGGTGTTTGAGTGGTTTCCAGTCTGGCTGTGGGGAAGCTGCTAGGGCTCACCAGGGCGGGTGTCGTTTTGTACTTGGCAAAGGCCATCATCAGGGACTGCACCGAGCCCTGGGATTGCTGGGTCCATGGGTAGGTAGTTCCCGTGCATGGGGGTGGTCCCAGCCTGCCTGCCATGAGCACTCTGCACGGCCTCACGGACAGAGCACCACCAAGCTTTGGGGCCTTTGCTGATCTCATGCAGTGAGACCTGGTCTCTTTGTGTAGTTTTTATTTAGTATGCTTTAATTTGAATGGGAATGGGAGAATAGACTTGACTAAATTGGATCTGTTTGGTAGTCAGAGCATTTGAGATCATTAAATGAAAGTTGATCGTTACAGTAGTAAGTCACTGAGTCTGCCAACCAGGTCACTATGACAACCGGGACACCACCCATGAGAAGTCACACTGATACTTACTGCATCCTAATTGTTTGGAAGGTGTTTTCTTTAATTCTTTAAATAAAAAATAACAATAGATTGTCCAGCAAGTCAGTACACGTGTCGGAGGTTGAGAATCTTCTATACATTTTCTATTTCTCGCCAGTGGAATGGATCCTCAATTTAGCTACATTTCTTTTAGGGTTTTTGTCTTGAAACTAAAAATGTAAAAGAATTCCAGTTCTGGGTGCTTCGTGTCGACCCCTCATCCTCCTCCGGTCTCTAGTCGTAGTGCAGGCAGCCTGGTCACCTCGTGAGTGTGACAGCGTTTTCCCAATGGCCGCAGTGCCCGTGGTCAGAGTGGCCTCCAGCTGTAAGGAGAGGGGTGCCCTTCTGTGCTGGGGGGTCAGGGGCGGGACTTGTTCCAGAAGGACTCTGATTGTCGTTGGTGACCCTCTTTCACATCCATGCTGGTTGGCCTTACGGTAAGCTCACTTTTGCTCTCCAGAGAAGCGAGTTGAGCGTGGGAAGTAGGTGGTCCGCGTCTCGGAAAGACCGGACTTGCTCCACCAAAGCCTCAGGGTCGGCAGCAAGAACCAGCCTGGTCTTCACGTGCACGCAGAATGACCAACAGTGCCACAAGATCCACTTGTGGTTTGGTGCCGAGATCGTAGCAAAAGTGACTTTCTTCAGCAGTAAACTGCTAGAGCAAGTGACAGCGTTTTTCTGAGAATAGAAGCACTTTGCTATTTATGATTATGTGCAGAAACAGTGAGCAGTAGATAAATACGTAAATAGAAAGTGAAACTCTCTTGTAATTAGCACCGTTAAGGACCCGTTCTCCTGGGCAGGGAGGGCAGCAGGGGCGGGGCCTCCCGCCTGCTGGGTGGTCCTTGGCTGCCCAGGCTGTCCCTAAGGCCTCGGGACAGGGCAGAATGGGACAGGGCGGAATGCGCCTTGCTCAGTGAGTTGTCACCTGCTGAGCCAGGTCAGGAGGTGCTGTTCCAGTGTCCCCCTCCTGCCCGTTAGCCACCCCCCCCGACCTCTGACCCTGTAGTGCAGGTGGGGTCACCCACTGTGCGCTCCTTTTGCTGTCGTATCTGTTGAGCGCACTGGGAGTTTCTTGGTTTCGTTGCTGTGTGGTGCATGGCGTACGTCTCGGTCAGCAGCCGGTGTTTGGCTAGGAGTGTTCTGGTCCTTGTCTTGCTGCACGCGCCCCCATTTCTGTTGGGCATATTCCTGGGAGGTGATCCCACACGTGGAGCTGAGCGTCCCTGGGTGGCGGGACACGTGTCTCCAGTGTGGCCTTACATGTCCGCCGCAGGTCCTCACCCGTGTGCAGCCTCATTAGGCCCGCATGCGTGTGCGTGTGTGCACGCGTGTTAGCGTGTTAGTCTAGCCAGTTTGTGGGGTGCGCTGCTGTGGCCTTAATTCCTATTTCCTTGCTTTCTAACGAGGTTGAGCACCTTTCATTGGCCCCTTTTATGACATGCTTATTCAGGATTCTTGCCCTTTTTTCTAAATCTCAATCGTCTTTCTTGAAGAACAGAGTTGTTTTTCCCTGCGATTTCTAAATGTTACCGTGGCCTGCCTCTTCCGTCTTCCATCAGGGGTCAGTCCCGTGCTGCCCTGCATCGTTGTAAGGACACTTCCTGTGTCACGTTCTTCACTGCTTTGCCTTTAGAGGGCCAGCCCCCCGGCGTGGACTTGGAGGCTGGCACGAGCCGGAGGCCCACAGGCTGTCCTGTCGGACACCCGTCCGTCCTGGCACCGTCCGTGCGGAGGACCTCGTTCTGCGGCCTCTCTGGCAGGAGCCCTTGCTCCCCACCCCTCTCCCTGCAGGCCCTCCGCCGCCGCCCGGTCTCGTGGCTTCTGGTGTAGTCTGTCCTCTCGAAAGGGTGTTTTACTTTATTGCCAACGTGGGGGCCACAAGCTTGGATCAGGGTTTTCTGTTCTAACTTCCGTTACTCTTTCTGCTGCTCGTTAATGGCGTTGGCTTCTTTGAGTAAGTTACAGTTTTTGTCCTACTTGAAGCTGGTTTACTCGTGTGCTTTCATCGTCTGTACAGATTTTCTCCACTCTTCGTTAGTCTTTCCTCGTTGTGGACTTTGACTGTAACCCTTGAATTTCTTACTGTGTTGGTGCGCCCCAAACCTCGTGGCTGAACACACTCGGGACTGGAGCTCAGGCGTCTGCGCTGGCCTCGCCGGACTGATGCTAAGGGGTCGGCAGGCCGCTTGTCCTCGTGGGGGCTGCGGCAGTGACTGCGCGGCCTTGCCAACCGGACGTCGGTTAGAAATGTCCTGTCCCGTCTGAAGTGGGAGGTCGGGTCGGCCTCCTGCACGCCGTGGCTCGTGGGCCCCCCTTGTTCTGTCTTCAGAGCCGTCAGCACCTCATCTCTCTGAGCGCTCCCCTACAGCCTCTCGTCTGCCTTTCCCACCTGTAAGGACACCTGTGATGACACGGTCCACCCAGGTAACCAGGGTACTTTTCCTATCGTCTGGGGTGACTGACCTGACGCCGTCTGCCGTCTTGCCGATGCCCTCTGCGTCTCAGGTCCACAGGCCGGAGCACGAGGACAGGGACCGCGTTGAGGCCCATTTCTCTGGCCGCCCCGTTGACTTTGATGCGATGCGCGTTCCTTTGGAGTTGGAGGTGTGACGCGGGTTCCCTGACTGCACGGGGCTTCCCCTTGTGCCGAGTTCACGTTCAGAAAGTGGGGCCTCGTGAACCCTGGAGGATCCGATCGTCTGTGGTTCTCTTCTTGCTGGCTTTGTCTGGCTTTGGCGATGAGGTGGTGCTGGGCTCTGCGAGGAAGCTGCACAGTGTCCCCTCCTCCTCTGTGTCCACAGGGTTGTGGAATGCTGCTGTCATTGCCTGTCACTGTGTGGGAAAGTGCACCGTGGCGCCCGCTCGGCCTGCGGCGTTCTCCTAGGAAAATGTCAACCTACTAATTCACTTTTGCTCGTTACAGGTCTGTTCTGATTTCCTGTTTCTTCCTGAGTCACGGGTGGTAATTCCTTCTCGGAATGCTTCCGTTTCACCTACGTTGTGGAATTTTTGGTAGGGAGTTGCCCGTAGTATTCTCTTGTATTCCATTTGCTTTCTGAAGAGTCTGGCGATGTTTCCACGTTTTCACAAACTGCCTTTTGTCCTTGGAATCTGGCTAGGCGTCGGTCCGTTCTGTCGGCCTCTTCAGAGAAGCAGCTTTGCGTCTCGTCGCTGTGCTGCATCGCCTTTCCGTTCCCACGTTGCTGCTTCCCTCGCTCAGCCTTGGTCTGCTGCTTTTTGTTTCCTGGGGCTTTTTTCTTTTTAAAGGTGAATGCTTAGATTATTGATTTGAGATCTTTCCTCTTTTCTATATTTAAAGCTACAGGTTTCTCGCTGAGCTCTGTGCTACTTGGCAGCTCATACATTTTGGTTTGTTATTATTCTTTTGTTTGCTGGTTTGTTTGTTTGTCTTTAGGTTGCAGGGGAGTCAGGGCAGTCCAGGCTCCGGAGCAAATTATCTCCGTCTCTCTCCTCTGACAGAACCGTGCCCCGCCGTGGGGAGGAGCACACACACGTGTGTGTACTGTGCCTGGGAGGTGTGCGATGGAAGGTGTCGACATGAGAAACGTGAATTTTTACAGAAGTTTATTTGAGCCAAACTGACGACACCTGCCGGAAGCAGGTTCTCAAACGCTCCCTGTAATTTCTTTCTGACCCGGAATCACGGTGTTTGAAATGTGTTTATTTCCATATATCTATGGATTTCTCAGGCGTCTGTTGTTTTATAACGTAACTCTCATGCTTGAAGGACATACCTGCACAGTTTCAGTCCTTTTAGATGTATGAATACTTGACTTGTGACCTAACGAGGTCTGCCTGTGGCGTGTCGCGTGCTGCTGCTGGGTGGAGGATTCTCTGCCTCCCTGCCCGCTCACACGGGTGGCTGGTCCTGGTGGCTGGTCTTCGCTGCCCTTGCTGATTCGTGTAGTTTTTCTAGCCGACCTCTCTTCAGGTTTGCTGATTCTGTCTTCTGCCAGCTGTGGAGCCCCTCCTGTGAATTCTTCTTCATCCGCGTCGTCTCCGTACTTTCCACTTGGTTCTTTTATAATTTTTCCTCTCTGTGTGGCTATTTACTTGGTAAGGCATTGCCCTACTTCCCTTTCGTTCCTTTACACGTGGTTTCCTTCCGTTCCTCCAGCATGTTTATAGTCTTTGTCTAGTAAGTCCAACATCTGGGCCCGCTCAGGGACAGTGTCTTCTTACTTTCCTTGGTGTGGGCCACACTTTCCTGCTCTTTCGTGTGTCTCGTAATGCTTTTCTTCTTGTTGAAAACTGGACCTCAGATCCTCCTCCCTCTGGAACTGGTCGTTTCAGCTGGGATCGCTTTTGTTTTGGTTTTGCCTGTGTGTTTCCTTAGTGACTTTATTGCACTGATCCTGAAAAGTCTGTGTTCCTTGTAGTGTTTAGCACTTAGATCGGTTAGCTTGGTGGTCAGTGAGTGATGAGTCAGAGTTCCTTGAATGCCTTGAACAGATCTATCTGCCCTCCTTGCCAGGGGCTCTGTGTGTAGGTACATGCCGGGACAGGTCTTTGTCCTCAGGTAGTTGGCCTTGGCCTTGGCCTTCGGCCTGCACAGGGCCTCAGGGTCACGGGGTGGGGGTGGGGGGCTTGGGTGTTTCCTGGGCTGGAGCCCAGTCCTGCACATGAACACCCTTCGACCTCTCCAGGAATTCGGTGTGCTTGTCAAACCCCCCTGCAGACACCTTGTTCCTAGGCTCTCGCTAGCCCTGCCTGGTGTTGCAGCTTTAGACAGCTGTTTGTTTTCAGTAATGCCCACAAAGCAAGCTCTGTGGGGCAGTGGATGTGCAGGGGTCCTCACCCTGCCACTCAGGACAGTGGCTGGCCCTGCGGTCTCATGGGTGCACCCTCTCACTTCCCTGCCTTTTCTTCCCTTTGTGCTGGTGTCACTGAGTCTCTCCCCAGTAGTTTCTCTTTAATGTGGGTCTTTGCCCTGGAAGGAAGCTCAGCTCCAGTGGCTGTGGGCCTCACTTGCTGCCTAGAACACGCCTCCGGGTTCCAGCAGCTTGGTCCTGGGATTGCCAGTGAGCACCTGCTGGCCCCTTTGGGATTATCAGTGTGTCACATGCCCAGGGCTTCTTTCTTTAGCCTCCTGTGCAGGGCTAGCACTAGTATTCTCAGTCTGCCCTTGCCTTCTGTTTTGGAATTAAGGAAATATCTGATCAGCTTTGTCTTGTTGTTGATACTGTCCATGAGGTTGTGGTTTTGCTATTCTAGTTCTGTGCTGTATCACCAACAGAAACAAACGAACCTAACTGTATCTTGAATAAACTAACTTAAGAGAGAAAACGGATTTGAGAAACTCTTGGCCACAGTGCTTGCTTATATACCCTTCAGCTCAAAGACACACGTCTGTCAACTAACAACCTAGTTAGAAAGCTTGTCTTCCCTGGTGGTGTGGGCTAGCATTCTGACATGACTGTCTGGATATTACAGAATTTAGTAAAGGAGCAAATCTTTTAAGGCACCGGAAGCCAGATTTCTCACTGTTGGAGAAAGAAGTTACAAATGTGCAGAAAGGGAGGCAGAAGGATCCTGTGATGTTGGGTTGAAATTGGAGGTGTCACTGTGAATTCAGGTGTTTATTTACATATGCGTGTTGGGGTGTGTGTCTGTCTGTGTATGTATGAGTGTGTGGTTTTCAGTTAATTCCACTGGAAGGGCCTAGAAGCAAAGGCTTCCCCAGGAGCAGTGAGCACACCACAAACCTTAGTCTCTCCCCACATCATTATTGCTTTTGTGCCTTTGTTGTCTTTTCTGCATCATGGAACTTCATGTGTAATTATAGTCTGCCTGATGAGCACTCATCTACATTTCCTGAAGTACAGGTCGCCAGGTGACAGCGTTTGTCTGACAGTGTTTTTATTTCATGTGAAGTCCTGTGGGAATGTTTTGCTGAGCATTGAATTCTGGTTTGGCTTTTATTTTTCCAGGACTTTGAAGACACCCTTCCTCTGCCTCTGGGTTTACATTGCTTCTCTTGAAGACTTAAAGCAGTTCCTCAGGAAGTATTCTCGAAGACACCAGTATTAGGGAGACCAGCGTAACGAACCCCATGACTCATCACCCTGCTTCCACAGGTAGCAGCCAACTCGCGGCCCTTCCCATTTTGTCTGTGTCCCCCACTCAGTACTTGGAAGCGGATACCAGAAGCCTCATGTCACCTGGAGGTGACGTCAGGTCCCGCAGGTTCAGGGCTCAGTCCCACGACTGCTCCCACTTCACACACCAGCGCGTCACACGTCGGGTTCCCACGACCCCTCCTCAGGCATGACAGTTTGCTAGAGTGGCTCCCAGGACTCACGGACTTAACGTGGTGACACGGTTGTTAAAGGATGCGACGAAGGACACAGGTCAGGAGGTCGGCAGCATCCTGAGCAGGAGCGTCAGTCCCCATGGAGCTGGGCTGCGTCGCCCTCCCCACACACGCATGAGCTCACAAGCCTAGAGGTTCCCTGCACGCCACACTTTCGGGATTGCTATAGGGCTCCAGCTCCCCCTCCCTGGAGGATGGGGCAGACCCGAAAGTTCCGTGTTCTGGTCACGGCTTGGTCCTCGCAGTACCAAGTCACAGCCAGGAGCTTCCAAGGGATTCAGAGCTCTGTGTCAGATGCACCCATCACTCAGAGAATTAAATGACGGGTTTTAGGGACCGGGTCAAAGACCAGGCATTGGGAGGAACTGAAAACAGAGACCAGTGTATGTGGTTCCTACTGTTTCACATTGGGACAGTTGGCACACAGTAAACTGTATGGTTTGATAAATAAATGTGTATACACGCGTACCTCTGTGTCACATTTATATATGTAAACAGCTGCTACCGACGTGGGAGAAGCCAGTGTCCCCGGGGGGCTGCCCTGCAGCTCTGTTCTGGTGGATAGAGGGCGCAGCATCCCCCTGCCAGGTTTGGGCACAGGCCCTGCCGGCTGCCCAGCTCCTGGCACCAGGTGCTCATCCCTGGGCATCTGTGCCCTTCCATGGCCTCGTCTGAGCTGTGCTGGCCTTGGTGGCAGGCATTGGGGTAAGCCCCTGCCCGTCCCCTCCGTGGGCAGCCTGGACATGGACCCCTGCCCCACGCCCACCTGCTCCCACTGGAGGAACACGGCCTGGCCCCGGCCTATCAGTGCCCAGTGCCCCTGGGGGCAGGAGCTGGCTGCCCAGCACAGCCCGGCTCTGACCGGAGCCCCGGGCTTCTGTGGCCACTCCCTTCTGCCACAGCTGGCGCAGCCTTGCCGTCCTGTTTGCATGGCTTGTCCTCTGCATTAGCTGTTCCTTTGGGGATGGCTGAGCCCAACGGTCAGAAGCGGGCCTGGGCCACTGTCACTCTGGGTTTGGGTTCTGTATAGTCCAAGTGTCTCTGTGCTGGTCATCTTTGTATGAACCCCCGGTTGGTCGTTGCAGGTTGTCTAGCACCCAGTTCTGCTGCCGTCGGCGGGCTCATCCTCGTACCATGTGCCACCGGGCCCGGCATGCGTCCGCGCTGCCTCATGCATACCTGTTAGTAGCCGCCCACCCTGCCCACCCCTTCCCGTCTCACTGTGGGCGCCGTGTGCCCTCATGGGACTTCCTCCCCTCCTGGGTGCAGGCCATCCTCCTTTCCTGGTGGCGCTCCGTCTCAGGCTGGAGGTCACTTGTTCGCGTCAGCGCCTGCTTGTGTGTCGTTCCTACAGTAAGGTGGGGGGAGCTGGTGTCGGGGAGCTCGGCTCTGCCTGTAGAGCAGCTGCAGGTGCCTCTGCCGGCCTGGTGGGCGGCTGGTGCCGGCATCGGTCCCAGACCACACGAACCTTTCTGTGCCATCGGACGTGTTTTCTTCTGTCTCTCCCCCCCCCCCCATTCATAGGCCTTTTGAATTTAAATGTATATCTTTATTTTTTACTTATTTCCAGTTTTAGGGTATTTTCATTGTGTAAGTGGATTGGGAGAAAGTCCAGGAACGAGGCCTTCTATTTTAGTGGACCGTAATGGGATTAGTTCCTGTGCACATGGAGGCCCATTCGTCCCTGGCAGTGTAGGTGCTAAGTGTGTGCTTTAGTTCGGTGCTTGACGTGATTTCATCTTTTGTAGGAAATGCAGAAGGACCGTCGCGATGGCGAGCTTCCTGTTTCCAAGACGACAAGCAGGTGGCACAGCGCAAGTCAGGTCTGCGCTGTGAGGGACTCAGGACTCCTGGGAGGCAGTGATCTGCACCCCAAGATGGTGTGCTCATGAGCTATGTACTCTGTCGGTGTGACTGATGATTAGCCGCATTCATAAACATCCCGAAAGATAGAATTGCTTCGACAGCACTGAAGACGATGTGCATGTGGGGGCACAAATGCACGTCGGGGTCATTTTCGTTGCCGACCTCAGATGCCAGCATGAGGAAGCAGCCGGAGTAGTTATGGTCAGTCATGGAGCGTAAGCAGGAGGCTCCCGCAGCGGGCGGGGATCCTGTCTCCCATAAAGTACACTTTAAGACGGAGGAGGAAGAGGACGATGGGGTTCCGAACCACGATTCGGAAGGAGTGGACTGTAAAGTCGAGCCCGAGGACCGGCAGCCTGTGGACAGCGGCGGCGGACGGGCGGCGGTCAGCGGAGCGGGCTGTGGCTGCGAGCCTCCGGGGCGGTGCGTCCCGGCCGACGGCGAGGACGAGTACGGGTCCCTGTTCTCGCAGTACAGCAGCACGCTGTACGACGTGGCGATGGAGGCCGTGACGCAGAGCCTGCTGTCCGGCCGGAGCGTCAGCTCCCGGAAGAAGTCCCCGGCGTGGAAGCACTTCTTCATCTCCCCGCGGGACAGCACGAAGGCCGTGTGCTTGTACTGCATGAAGGAGTTCAGCCGGGGCAAGAACGAGAAGGACCTGAGCACCAGCTGCCTCATGCGGCACGTGCGGCGCGCGCACCCCGCAGCGCTCGCCCCCGACGGCGCCGTGTCCGCCCTGGCCTCGCTCTCGGCCCCGTCGCTGCTGCTGTCTGCTCAGCCCGCGGACGTGGGGGACCTGGGCGCCATGCTGTCCCCCATCAGACTGGTGCAGAGGGCGGCCTCTCAGATCCCGTCTCCCGACCGAGTGACGGAGGAGTCTGTGTCCGCTGTGTCCTCCGAGGACGTCTCCTCCGACGTGTCCACCTCTGACAGGTACGGCAGGGAAGAAGCTGGGGGCGTGCCCGCCCCGCCCCCTCCCGCGCCCCACGACGAGGACGCAGCGGAGGGTGCGGTGGAGAGGAGCCTGGCACTCCCCAAGGGCACAGCCGGGTCCCGCAGGAGGTCCGCGGTCTGGAGGCACTTCTACCTGTCGCCCCTGGACAGCTCCAAGGCCGTCTGCATCCACTGCATGAACGAGTTCAGCCGGGGCAAGAACGGGAAGGACCTGGGCACCAGCTGCCTCATCCGGCACATGTGGCGGGCGCACCGCTCCATCGTGCTGCAGGAGAGCGGCGGCGCGGCCATCCCTCCCCTGCACTCCGCGCCCCCCACGCTGCTGCCCGCCCCGCCGCCCCTGGACGGGGAGCCGGGCTCCATGTCGTCGTCGCCGGGGAAGCCGGCCCAGCCGTGCCCCTCGGCGGCCGCCTCGCCTGACCGGCTCACGGACGAGCTGCACGCACGTCTGCACCCCGGGGACGCGCCGGTGGGGGATGCATCGGTGCTGTCGCCTTCCGACGCCGCCGGCGAGGCCTCACTGGTGTCCCCTGCTGAGAAGCGGCAGGGGGACCGGCTGGGCCCTCGCACGCTCGGGCCGGCCACTGCGCTGCAGCAGAGCAGGAAGGCGGTGCGGAGGCTGAAGTCCGAGGTGTGGCACCACTTCTCGCTCGCCCCCGCGGACAGCCTGAAGGCCGTGTGCAGGCACTGCGGCTGCGTCATCAGTCGGGGCAAGAAGGGGGACGTGGGCACCAGCTGTCTGATGAGACACCTGTACCGGCGGCACCCGGAGGTCGTCGGGGATCCAAAGGGCCTGCTGGGCGCCGGCCTGGCCAGTTCTCCGTATGCCACCTTGGCTTCCGCGGAAAGCTCCTCCCCGCGACGCACGGAGCTGCCGCTGGCAGGCGCCAGAGGCGGCCCCGCCCTGTTCCCCGGGCACAGCAAGAAGACCTCCAAGCTGTGGAACCACTTCTCCGTCTGCTCCGCGGACGCCACCAAGGTCGTGTGCCTGCACTGCGGCCGGACCATCAGCAGGGGCAAGAAGCCCACCAACCTGGGCACCAGCTGCCTCCTGCGGCACCTGCAGAGGTTCCACGGCAGCGTGCTGAAGGCCGACGTCCCCAAGACTGGGCCACCCTCTCCTCCCAGCGGCCGCGAGTCCCTGGGCACGGAGTTGTCGGGAGCGTCCCCCTTCGATGACGCCGATGAGAAGTTGTACGATTCTCATCCAGTTGCCAAAAAAATAACAAGTCTCGTAGCTGAAATGATTGCACTTGACCTTCAGCCATACTCTTTTGTCGACAACGTTGGCTTTAACAGGCTGCTCGAATACTTGAAACCTCAGTACTCTCTGCCCTCGCCGTCCTACTTCTCCAGGACGGCCATCCCAGGCATGTACGATAATGTGAAGCAGATCGTCGTGTCACACCTTAAGGAAGCTGAGAGTGGCGTGATCCACTTCACGTCTGGAATATGGATGAGTAACCAGACTCGCGAGTACCTGACGCTCACCGCGCACTGGGTCACCTTCCAGTCGTCGGTCCGGCCGCACTGCGAGGACCACCACTGCTCAGCACTCTTGGACGTGTCCCAGATCGACTGTGACTACAGCGGCAACAGCATTCAGAAGCAGCTGGAGTGCTGGTGGGAGGCCTGGGTGACGTCCACGGGCCTTCAGGTTGGCATCACGGTGACCGACAACCCGAGCATAGGAAAGACGCTGAACGAAGGGGAGCACTCCAGCGTGCAGTGCTTTAGCCACACGGTTAACCTCATCGTCACCGAGGCCATTAAAAGCCAGAGAATGGTCCAGAACTTACTCAGCATCGCGCGGAAGATCTGCGAGCGCGTGCAGCGGTCGCACAAGGCGAAGGAGCGGCTGGCGGAGCTGCAGAGGGCGTACGAGCTGCCGCAGCACCACCTCATCCAGGACGTGCCGTCCAAGTGGAGCACGTCCCTGCACATGCTCGAGCGGCTCGTGGAGCAGAAGAGGGCCATCAACGAGATGTCCATCGAGTGTAACTTCCGGGAGCTCATCAGCTGCGACCAGTGGGAGGTCATGCAGTCCGTGTGCCACGCGCTGAAGCCCTTCGACGCCGCGAGCCGGGAGATGAGCGCGCACGTGTCCACGCTCAGCCAGGTCATCCCCATGGTCCACATCCTGACCAGGAAAGTCGAGATGCTGTTCGAGGAGACGATGGGCATCGACACGATGCTGCGGTCCCTGAAGGAGGCCATGGTGAGCCGGCTGTCCGCCACCCTCCACGACCCCAGGTACGTCTTCGCCACACTGCTGGACCCTCGCTACAAAGCCTCGCTCTTCTCCGAGGAGGAGGCCGAGCAGTACAAGCAGGACCTGATCAGGGAGCTCGAGATGCTGCATTCTACCTCAGAGGCCGCGCCTGCCTCCCACGGGTGCGAGCCGGCCTCCCCGTCGACGGGCTGCGGTGGGGAGGACAGCCTGTGGTCACTCATGGCCAAGATAAAGAAGCAGGACCCGCGAGGGCGGGCGAGGGCGCCCGAGGCCGTGGTGCTCGCCTACCTGGAGGAGGACGTGCTGGAGCACGGCTGTGACCCGCTCACCTACTGGAACCTCAAGAAGGCGGCCTGGCCGGGCCTGGCCGCCCTGGCCGTCCGCTTCCTGGGCTGCCCCCCGAGCACCGTCCCCTCGGAGAGGCTGTTCAGCACGCCCACCGAGAGCGGCAGCTTCGGCCAGGCCCGGCTCGCCATGGAGCATTTTGAAAAGCTCATCTTTTTGAAAGTGAACCTGCCCTTGATATACTTTCAGTACTGAGACTCACGCGGGGCCCGCGGCCCAGGCGCCGTCCTCGCCCTCTGGGCACCGGCCGCCTGCCCGCGGGCTCGCTCCCGCCCAGGCACCCTCAGGTCCACGCCGAGCCCCCGTGCGCTCGCCGCGGCGTCCACACGTGCCTTACTGCCAGCCCTCAGGCCGGGCCCCGCGCCGTGCTCGGAAGGTGTCCGCTCCAAGAGCCCGTCTGGTCGGGCAGGCAGCACGCCGCCCGGGTCTCGGGCCGTCACTGTAGTGTCCTGCGAGGCGGGGTTGGGATCGGGTTTCACTGGGAGGGCAGAGGAGATGCAGACGTTTTTATGTTGTAGGCCTTTGGTTCGGTTGTGTGAAAGCCACAGATCAGGTACTGTATTTTAGTTACAAACTGCTTTAATTGCAACCAAACAGCTTTTGTGGCTGTCGAATAAAATCTGTAAATAGGAGGTGGAGTTGAAGCCATCCTGACCTAGCGGTTTCTAACTGCAGGCTCTGAGTCTGTGAGGAGCACAGAGAATGTTCTGGAAGGCAACTGTTTAGGCCCAGAAAGACGTGCATTTGAAGACAGAAGCACGCGGACGTGTGTCGCGGCGTGCCCGTCAGGTAGTTGGTAAGCCGAACGCTCCCGGTGACGGTCCTGCGCTCAGGCTCCCCAGGTCCCTGCGCGCGGGCGTCCGACCCTGGAGCCTGCGCTTCCGGCCGCGGTGCAGGGCACGCCAGTCCCCGCTCACCGCGGTCCTGCGGACCACACCCCGGGCCTCTGACTCGGCGTCTCCGTGCTTAGCCGCGGTCTCTTAAAGTCGGGGGCGTGACCCCCAGCTTGATCCGATCACGTGTGAAATTCTTGTCAGGAGGGACGGCTCACCGACGGGGAGCAAGGCGGTCACGTGGCGGCTGTGCCACTAGCCTTAGGAGTTTAGGGTGACAGTAGGGGAGACTCAGCCATCACTGGGGTATTTTAGGGTCCCAAGGACATCAGAATGAAGTGTCATTGTCAGATTCTTTGAACAACATCACGTCTTCAAAGTTTTTGCTTCAACGTGTAGAAAAGGTTCGTTTTCTTATCTCGTAGCGGTGACATGTCCTGGGTGAGGACTCACGCGTCCGCCTGTGACCCTTCAGGAAGCTGTTAGAACACGTACCTGTTTCTCATCTGACTTTGCATTGACTGTTTTGGTGTATTTATAAATGATGAACTCGGTTTCTGAAATTAAACTTTTTATTTGCGATTTTCTACTGCTGGAGGGCGCTGGCTCTTTATTCTTAGGACAATAAACGTCACCCTCTTTGGGGGCCGGGGACATGGATCCCACCCCCGTGCGGCCTCCCAGCGTGCCCCTCGGCCCTGCGTAGGACGGGGGACGTGGACCCCACCCCGTGCGGCCTCCCAGCGTGCCCCTCGGCCCTGCGTAGGACGGGGGACGTGGACCCCACCCCGTGCGGCCTCCCAGCGTGCCCCTCGGCCCCGGGTAGGACGGGGGACGTGGACCCCATCCCCGTGCGGCCTCCCAGCGTGCCCCTCGGCCCTGCGTAGGACGGGGGACGTGGACCCCACCCCCGTGCGGCCTCCCAGCGTGCCCCTCGGCCCTGCGTAGGACGGGGGACGTGGACCCCACCCCCGTGCGGCCTCCCAGCATGTCCCTCGGCCCTGCGTAGGACGGGAGACGTGGACCCCACCCCGTGCGGCCTCCCAGCGTGCCCCTCGGCCCTGCATAGGACGGGGGCGGGGGTGGGGATGCAGCTCTGACGACAGCCTTTGCGAGGGCGGTGCTGACACAGCGAGGACGTCCTGGGGCCCGTGTTCAGAGTGTCGCACCCAGCGGAAGAGCCAGCAGGCATTCTGCGTCCGCGGAGCTTCTCGCCCTGGTGGCTGTGTGGGCGTTCCTGACACCAGCCTGTGCCCAGAAAGGGGCCGTCGGGGACACACTAGGGGACCATGCTGGCCCGAGGGTGTCTGTAAATGGGCTTGGGACTTGGGCCTCTGCGTCTCTCCCGCATCCCACGTCTGGCCGGGTCCTGGAGCCCGTCAGAGTCCGGAACAGGTATCGTTGGGTTGCCGAGTCGGGCTCCAGGCTTTCCTGAAGGGAGCATCCCTCACTCTTCTTCCCGGGGCTGGTGGCACCGGCGTCCCAAGGCCGGGCGGGCACAGCCGGTGCTGTCCCTCATGGGGACGGGCGCCTGCTTGAGGGGTCCATGCAGCTGGTGCTGGCCGGACACCGAGTCACTGAGTCTGTAAACCGCTCTGTCTGCCTCCACTTCCCTGGTCACGAGCTGGGGCTGCCGTGAGGACTGGGCCAGGACCAGGGCCACACGGCTCTGCATGTGCTCACCGTGAGTGGCCGTCACCCCACTTGAGTCGGGACAAGTGTTGGTGCACTTTTTATTGTCTGTGTTCATGCTTTGAGGGCTCAGCTCAGTCAGGCTGTCCCGGCGGAGGGCTCGTCACACAAGGACGTGCGCTGCGGGATGGCAGTGGCCCAGGACTCCAGCCCATTCCCTCCCGGAGCGCTGCTACTTGGCCCCTGTCCCTGCACAAGCTGGGACTGGTCCCAGCGGTGTCTGGGCAGCCCGGTCCAGCCAGCAGTGGGCTGCAGAGGACATGGGGGCTCCATGCCCAGCAGTTGTGGCTGTCGGGGGGCTGCGGGTGGGACAGCTGTGCTGGTGCCAACCTGCAGGCCCACTTGTCTCGGGCCCTACCTTGAAAGGTAACACCCTGAGAACTGGGGTACCATCATCGGTCCCCCCAAAGTAGGTCAGTGTCCCCACGAAGCACAGGGTACCCAGGCCACGTGCATCCCGTTGCCCCCGCCCCGACCCAGGGCCAGGGTGGGCTGCTGGCCCAGAGCGTGCTGAGGGTGGGTGCAGCCCCATGCACGGGAGCACACGGGTTCTGCTGTCGTGTTCTGAGCCGTGTCCTTCGAGCTCTGAGCTGCAGGGACCACGGCAGCAGCTACGTCACAGGCCCTTGGCAGGACATGTGTGCTGGCCTCCCAGCCGCTGTGCCTTTCGGTTCTATTTTGTAAGCTTGGCCCCAAGCTGCCCGTCTTCTGGTCGGGGCACCGTCCGTGCATGAAGAGGTCACAGAAATGCGCGCTCAGGCAGCCGAGAACACCCCCACCCCCCACCCCGAGTGGTGGGCGTGGCAGGGGCTCCGTCCTGCACGGCCGGCGTGTGTGGGTCCTCTCGCTGCTGACAGTCAGTCCCACAGGAGGAAACTGGGACTGACGACGCCTGTGGCCAGCACCCACGCCAGCATCTGCCTGAGGGGTGTTGGGGCCATGCCCACCTGACACTGCCCAGGCCCGACTGCCACCTGCTGCGGGTGACACGGGGGGCGGGGGGCGGCAGCGGCTCAGGAGCTGTCTCGCGCCCCCCGTTCTCTGTACCGTCAGTCGCACTCTGGCACCTTAATAAATGCCGTTCGGTAACGTGTACGAGGGCCAACTCGTCGCTTAGAAACGGAGCCCGAGAGACAGCGCATTACAGGCTGGCTGGTAGGAAAGGGTTTGCACACTTTATCTCCTGAAATTGCCCCGAAACGGGGATGCGTGCCTGTGACACGGCTCGCCCGCCACTCAGGACGCAGGCGGGGCAGGTCCTCCCGTGGGAGTGCTCATCGAGATGCTCAGAAGCCACGACAGCAGGCGTGTGGCTGTGGGCCAGGGCATGGCGTGTGTCCATGTGGTCCCTCGTTCCTAGCGGGACGCTCGCTGCTCGTGCTAGGAAGGCCTGTGCAGCCTCTCCAGCAGCACCAGTTTGGTCTGTAGGTGGACGCTGAAGGGGGGCAGCCGGGTCAGGTTCAGACTCACCCCCGTGGTGCCCGCGATGCTGGCCAGCACCCGGTGCGTGTCCCTGTAGAGGGCCAGGGCCCCGGGGGCCGCCTCCATGAGCAGGTGGGTGTAGGCCAGCATGGCCTCCGTGCCGGGCCGCACGTCCTCACGCTTCTCGTACCTGCGGGAGGGGAGCACAGCCTATACCTGCGCACGGCCCGTGGGAGGGGCACACCCGCTGTCATGGCGCCCGGGAAGTACGTACCTCCAGGCCTCGTTGACCTCCAGGAAGCGGGACACGCCCGTCTGGGCAGCAGCGACGTCGATGTGCAGGACCACGGCTGCCGAAACCAGCTGCTCGTCAGAACCGGGTGCGGGTCCCCGGCCAGGGCGCCCGCCACTGCCCGCACGCCCTGCACCTACCTGCCTGGGGGGGCACCAGCTCGTGCAGCCTCTGCATGGCCACGCCGCCGGGGTAATTGAAGTGGGACACGTACAGGGCCGTGGCCGAGTACGCGGCGTTGGCCACCAGGTGCGCCACCACCAGCAGGGAGCCTGCCTTGTGCAGCCAGGACTTGTGGGAGTTGTTCAGCCTGGAACAGAGCGGCGCGTGCTGGGCGGCCACGCGGCGCCGAGGGGGGCCCTGCCGCGTCCTCCCCCGTGGCGTCGTGCCAAGGCCACCAGAGGGCACGGGGATCCCAGGGAAGGCGGGGACAGGCCACCTGGACACGTGTCTCTGTGGGATTCCACCCTGGATGCCCAGAAGCTGACGTCAGACTTCAAAAGGCTTCGGCTCTTACTAGACTACAGCATGCCAGCCCCCCCGCCGGCCACACCCCGCAGGCCGCCCCCCACCCCCAAGGGGCCGGGCCCAGGCTGTCGGCACAGCTGTGCACAGGCCTGAGACGCGCGTCGGGGCAGCCACAGACAGCAGGGGACGCAGCAGAGCCACTGGTCCCACCCAGCCCTGCGGCCGCGGCCACGGAGACGGCGGCGCTGCCCTACCGCCCCCGAGCACCGGGAAAGCCACACCGGCGGCCGCGGCAGCACTCACAGGCAGGCGCAGCCCCGGGCGGCCACGGCGTCCAGCAGCGGGAACGTGTAGATGATGAAGCGCAGCTCCTTGTGCGGCAGCAGCGAGTACAGGGCCACGAAGCCCAGTGCGGGCAGCAGCAGCGCCCGGGCCCGCCTGTCCACCAGGCCCAGCGGCACGAAGAGCAGGCTGCAGCCCAGGCCGCGGGGCAGGGCCGAGTAGAAGTACCACAGCAGCGGCGAGGTCGGGGCGGGGGTCAAGGAGGCCATGCGCCCACGGAAGGTTCCGGTCCTGGCACTATGGGGCGGCGGCCGCTGCCACACGCCCGTCCCATGCGCCCTCACCCCAGTGCCCGTCCCGTGCGCCCCGTCGGGTGCAGGCAGGGGCGGGGGGGAAGCAGCGCCTCACGTCGGGCGCGGCCGGTGACCTGCCCTGCGGGCCGTCTCACAGCGACACGGAAAGGATACTCCCCAGTTGGAACTTTTGTTCTGGACGGTGTTGTACCACAGCACCGCTCCCTCCGGCCACACGAGACAGCGCCAAAAACAGGAGTCCACGGCGACTGTCAGCCCTGTCCAAGTAAAGGTCCTCAGGCGAGGGCACTGCTGGGCTGGTGGCGGCCCCGAGCCCTGGGTCACGGGTCACTGCCCCCACGAAGCAGCCCCAAGGGCACAGACACCGCGGGCCACGCAGACTGACACAAAGCAGCTGACGTTCGGGGCCGCGGCTGCCAGTGGGTCCCTGGCCAGCCACTCCCGGAGCAGGGGACACCTGGGCGTCACAGTGAGGACAACACCATGGAGACGCACTGGTGCTGCCCAGGTTCCGGGAATCTCGTCTGGTGAAAACAAAGCCTCCCGGAGCGAGGCAAAGCGTGGCCCCCAGCCAGGACGCCGCGGCCCCACTCACCGAGGCTCAGGATGCCGGCGGGCACGGCGTAGCGCAGGACCCGGGCCACGGACACCCGCTGGGTGCAGAGCAGCAGCAGCAGCACGAGGCCCAGCAGCAGGCTCAGCTCGGCTCTGAGGACGACGATGGCCAGCGCTGACAGCCAGATGAAGCGGGCCCAGCTCTGCCGCAGCCAGGCCGTGAGGGCCAGCAGCACTGCGGACACAGGCGAGATGCTGGGGTCCTACTTGGGCCAAGGCAACTCCGACCCCGAAGCCAGCAAGACCTCCAGGCCCGCCGACACGGCCCCCAGAGCCCTGCATCGCACAGCCCGGAGCCCGGGTCCAGCCCCGGGCTGCCTATCTGCACAGCCTCAGGAGCCCTCGGTGGTCCCTACTCACCTGTCACCTAGCGGTGTGCCCCGAGCCCAGCGAGAGGCTGGGGAGCAGGGCACGGGGGGTCTGACGGCGCGGCCGGCAGCTACGTACCCACGGGCAGGGCCAGCACGTTGGGGAGCGTCCGCGTGCAGTAGAACATGAGGTGGAACTGCGTGGCCATCATCCAGCAGAACACGGTGGCTGTTGTGGCCCCAAACTGCCATCTCACTTCTTTTTGTAGAGTCCAGAGTCCCCAAATCACACAGAGCCCGAGGGCCGCTCTGACTAAACAAAGGCAGCAACGCATGGGCGACCCGAGGGAGACAGGTGACAGTGCAACAACCCAGGGTGGGGGTGGGGGTCGGGGTGCAGTGGACACGCTGACCCGATGCGACACTGCGACCATGTGGCCCGGGCAGGCCTGTCGTGGGGACACGGCCACCGGGCAGGGCAGGCAGTGTGGTACAAGTGTGATGAGCCTAGCTAGCACTGGAGGCCCCCCGTGGCCATCACCTGCAGGGCCACGCAGATGGGGGCCAGAGGCTCAGGTGGGCCCAGGGTTCCCGACGCCCCGGCCCCAGCACAGCCGGCGTAGCCGCCCCAGGTGACGGCGCATTTCCCAGCACCCCACACCCCTGGGCATCTGCGTCAGCTGGGGAGCCGCGAACACCGTCTGGCTTTGGACGCAGCGAAACGCGTGCAGTGGAGACGGCGATCGTCACTAGAAAGTGGGGTCACAGGGCACTCGGAGGCCACGTGGTGGGGGTGCCGCACGCAGGCCTGTTCCCTGCCAGGCGGGCGAGGAGGTCTGGCACCCCCATTTCAGTCACGAGGGCGATGGGAGGCACTTGGGCCCCCACCCTCGGTCAGACCTCAACCTGCGCCCTGAACCACCACGCTGAGTGGCCAGGGACAGCCACGGCTCAGGTACTCCTGAGGTCGGCTGCTCCTGTGTCCCCACCTGAAGAGCCTGCTCTTACCTGTCAGCTGAGAGTAGAACTTGGACACTTCCAGCAGTGAAAGCACGTAGACCACAGGGCTGGACAGCGCCGCGATCACCAGCGGCCCGAGGAACGTCCTGGGGACCACGCCGGGGAACTCCAGGTGGTCGTACTGCCGGGGGACGACGGGGGTCAGCAGGGACTCGGGGCTCGGGACCACCGGCCGCAGGTGCCGCCCCTCACCTTGTCCACGTCCAGCCGGTGGTACAGCAGGTCGTGCACGGCCTGCAGACTAAAGCTCTCCTCCACCTTGGTGTAGGGACAGGTGACGAGGTGCACGGCAGCGACAGCCACCAGCAGCCCCAGCAGCCGGCGCTGCCTGCCCAAGCCAGGGGGCCTCTTCCCGGCCATTCTGTGTCACCTTCACACACTCGTCACTGCCACTCTGCAGCCTCTGAAAACAAAAATGAAGTTGCCTGCATTGCAGACTCACATGTTAACTCCGGCGAGGTCGGGGTGGAGGAGGAGCGGGGACGCTTTGACCTATCGTCACGACTCCCGAAGATCTGAAGACGCGTCACAAATACAGTGGTTCCGTTTCTTTCAAAAGCACGCCTGAGAGGCGTTCTCGTTTTAACCGCCGTCTCTCACGGGAAGCGCCGCGCACGTCTTTCCAGGAAGACTTTAGTGGCAGAACCGCGGTCGGTCCTCTGTTGGGCCCACCCTCCGGAGGGGCTCAGATCTGCACGACGCGTAGAACCCGGCGCGGCCCCCTGCCGAGACCGGGGTGGGACACGGCAGCCAGAGGAGCCCCGCACGCCAGACATGGCAGGACGGGCTGCGGACACCCTCCCCGCTGCCTTCTGCGCTCCGCGCTGGGCGGGCCTGCAGGCCCTGCTGCCAGCACACGGGTCGTGAACACGAACACATGGGTGGCAGAAAGCGTGACGTGTCCTGAGGGGTCCCGACAGATGTACCTGCGTCGCCCAAATGCCAAGAGGATGGTTTTGGGGAACCTACAGCACAGAGCTTCCCGGGAAAGCCCGTCAGGTCCGACCTGAAGCCCGAGATCTGCGACCTGGGGGTGGGGCTGGGGGGACCACGGCAAATTCCTCTTCGTGTCTCTGGCTTCGCCTTAAACAGGTTTGTCACTGTCAGCTCAAAACCAGAAGGGCCGGGAGTGCAGGAGGGAGCCACAGTGCTGTTTGTTATGGCTACTTTCTGATGAGGGAGACTGAGCACGTCTGCACCCCGCAAAGACAGCAAGTGGGGAGTCGGCAGGTGACAGGACAGCTGGGGGTGGCAAGGATCGATGCGTGGCGGTGAGGGTGGAGGAGGCATGGGGAAGAGGCCTCCATTACTAAGAACTACCAGAACGATGCGGCGCCTTGGATAGAGAGAGGTGCTACTACGTCTGCTCCTAAACGAGAAGCTCCTCGAGGGCAGGGTTTTTCTGTTTGTTTCTGCCCTGCCCCCTGCTCTGACCTCCACAAGGAGAGTGGACCCTGGTGATTGTACATGGTGCTCAGCTGTGCTGGCTGGACGATGGTTCTGACCGTCTCCCCAGTGGGGTTTGCACGCTGCAGGCAGGGCCACCACGCTGACTCCCTGCTGCATCAGCAGAGCCTGGCGCATAGTAGGTGCTCAACAAACTCAAGGAAGAAGCGATTCGGTAAAAACTCTTTTTTAAGTGTTGATCTGAACATACAACTTACGTTAAAAGTACATAAATGCTTTCATCTCCAGAAAAGCCAAGGGGGCCACAGATCATTTATACACTACTCTGTTCCTCTTTAAAAAAAATTTTTTTTAAAGAATTAAACAAAACAGGAAGCATCCAGACAGCCTAGCTGGTGAAGCACAGTGCTGCTCTGCAGGAACCCAGCATAGCTCACCACTGTCCGGGGGGCCAGCTAAGAGCAGGCCTGTCCTCACAGACCCCACTCTATGCCTCTGCCCAGAGTCCAGCCCCTGCAGGAAAATCCACTCAGTTACCACACCAGCTGTGGGGGGGAAGCCCAGGTGCAGAACTCGGCCCCTTCGGGTCCCCAGGCTTCTCCCCAGAGTGTGCTGTCTGCAGATGGCCAACGGCAGGTGCAAAGCGGCTTGTTTCGGAAGGTACTGGCAGCACTGGGTGTGATGTGAGCCACATGCCCACCCAGGGCCACGGGAGGACAGCTAGGACACCAGCGGTGCAGGAACCACGGTCAACCCACCACCGGGGCTTGAGGGCGTGAGTGGACACTTGTCTGCACCGGTCCACCCTGGCTTGCAGCTGTTTTGAGTTAATCTGAGACATTCACAGATTAAATCGGGCCATGACTCCAAAACGTGGTTTTCAGAACTATGGCAGCTCAGCTTAGGACTGACCTAAAAGAGTCCCCCTGTGTCCCTCACTTCAGACACTAAACCCTCTACTGACCACGGTCAAATCTAATCAATCCCTCAGCTGGAAACACAAGTGATCTGGTGCAGTTTAGGCCGGTTGCCGGCCAAACACCAGGGAAACTTCTATCACTGCTCTGGTTCTTTCTGGCCGGCGCGTCCCACTAAAGTCCACTTAATGCCTCGTCCCCTCACCGGCACTGCGGCACCTGCGGAAATGCAGACTCCTGGGCCACGAGAGACATTCGCCCGGCCCCCAGGTGAGCAGCGCGCCCCCAGGTGAGTACCCCGGCCCCCAGGTGAGCAGCCCGGCCCCCAGGTAAGCAACCTGGCCCTAGGTGAGCAGCCCCGCCCCAGCGGAGCAGCCCGGCGCCGTCCCACTTGGACACGCACGGAGAGGCGTGAGGACAGCGCGGAAGCGCCGGCTCGGTTCCCCGCCAATCACCCTGAGAGCCCAGCCGCGGCAGCGCGCGCTGACCTCGTTCGTCCGCGGCGCCGTTCGTCCCAGAGCGGCCGTCTTGGTTGCCCTCGGCCGGAAGCGTGGCGGCGGAGACCGAGAACTGCAGCGAAGCCCTTGCCCAAATCTAACATGGCCACCAAAGCCCAGCCGCCGTCGCGGCGGGGGGGGG
>PVJL010007851.1:0-73294 GCA_004026885.1 Lyroderma lyra | reverse complement strand
GCCTCGCGGGTTGTTTCTAATTCTCACCCATTGTTGACTCAAATCAGATGTTATTTTATGAGAAACTAAGCAAGAGAAATATTGAAGTGATTTCAGAGTGAAAACCATGTCTTAGAATTCCATCTTAGAAATACAGGAAGAAAGAGCGGAAGACAGCTGAGAAAGCGGGCGAGGTGGGCTGTAGGTAGTGCAGATTCCGATGGGTTTTTCTCACACTTTTCGGAGTTTTCCAGACTCTCCACATGCATGTGTGCCACTTTTTAGTGTCGTTCAGATTCTCCAGTGCATTGGAAGAAAATGTTTTAAATTTTTCAACCGTAAACTTTCAAAATAATCCACATGCAACTGTAACTAAACCACAGCAGGCTCCTCATTCTCTGACGTAGGTGTATTTGGCTATCGATGACACTGACTTCACCTTCTGATAAATTTTGCAGTGAGAACACTGAAGGAAACAGAACAGGGATGACATGAAGGAGTTAGATATTTTAAGCAAGCATTTAAGGAAGGAAGGCAAGGAGGGAGGGGGAGAGGAAAAACTAGGGAAGGGGAGAGGGAGGAATGGAGGGAGGACGAAGGACAACCACAATCTAAAGTGTCGAAAAAAAGGTGAGCTAAATCAAGCATGGCGCAGCCGCTCCGTGAAGCCGTGCACAGTTTGAAACACTGTTACTGACGGTGGAGCCTTAGTACCAAGGCTGGCCATGGTGCAGCTTTGGCACCACCACATCCCAAAGGTCTTTGCAACACGCCCCCCAATCAATGAACCCTGTCAGTAATCATGGCGTGACCTTGGGTCCCCCAGAAGCTAACTTCCCCACCAGCCAGCTGCAGTCCCAACCCCCGCCTGCCAGGACAGGATGATGCCACCTCTGTGAAGCCCATGACAGTATTTGTCATGATATATCAAATTTTAAATAATAGAAGGTTGAAGGAACCTTGTGATTATAGCTGTGCCACAAGAAAACACATGTAGAACTTACTCCAGAGGCAGAAAAACCAGAAGACAAGGCATACCGTGAATCGAGCGTGACTGTTGTTTGCGTGTCCCCCACTTCCCGTTTCTGAAACGTGTGTTACAAACTGGTGTAAAACGGCCCGTCCGAGGTCGCGTCAACCACGCTTGACCCACGCGCGCAGCCGCAGACGGGACGCCCGCAGACGGGGACGCCCGCGTCGGCTCACGGCACTCTCTCCTCTCCTTCCCGTAGGATGTGCTGGGGGGCGTCCTGCTCACGGCAGTCCTCATGGTCCTCACGCACCCTGCCTGGGCCCTCATCGATCGCCTGGACTCGGCCAGCCCCCTCTTCCCGGTGTGTGCCATCGTGGTGCCCTTCTTCCTGTGTTACAACTACCCCGTGTCGGATTACTACACCCCAACCAGAGCGGACACCACCACCATCGTGGCCGCGGGGGCGGGCGCGACCATAGGACTCTGGCTCAACCACTTCTTCCAGCTCGTGTCCGAGCCCACGGACTCGCCCCCCGTCGCTCACGGCATCGCCCCGCTCAGCGCGGACGGGGTACTTTTGGGGCTGACCAAATTTACGGTGGGAATCGTGTTGATCCTCCTGGTCCGGCAACTTGTACAGAACCTCTCGCTGCAAGTGCTGTACTCGTGGTTCAAGGTCGTCACCAGGAACCAGGAGGCCCGGCGGAGACTGGAGATCGAAGTGCCTTACAAGTTTGTCACCTACACGTCTGTTGGCATTTGTGCTACCACCGTTGTGCCGATGCTGCACAGGGTTCTGGGATTGCTCTGAACCGCACAGAGTTGGAAATTAGCCCACTGGTCCAGAGCCAAGACATTGGGTGAGCGATTCTTGACAACAGATTTTTCTTAAAACAAAACAATAAAAAATACCAACTCCTCAGTCACGTCTGTCTTGCTGATACCCGTAGTAAACGCTGCTGCTGTGTGAGGGGGGTGCTTCCCAGGAACCACCCCTGTGAGGCCCCGCTGCGGCGCCAGGCCGGGCTAACACCCACGGTCAAGTTCTTGAGCGGTCCCCCACCTCCCCGGGGCTTTGGGCGTCGTCACGGGCTGGCAGGAATGGTGGCCGGAGTAGGAAGGGCCCCCAGCTGCACCGGGCTCCTGGGAGATGGGAAGGATCTGGAAGACCAGAGGTCGGGCGCTTCTTTTCAATTACGACCTTGCTCAGCACCGATGGGAACTTTGTGCAGGGAGAAAGGGGGCCCCCAGGTAGAACAGCATTCCTTAGACGGGGTGACTTTCTTGTCATTATGATCAAAACTGGCTGCCCGCGTGGGTGGTGAGAGCACCGCAGACCTCACCGTGCAGCCATGAATGGCGGGGACCACGCTGGGAGGTCAGGGGTCGGGGCCTGCCTCCCCACACACAGCCCGGGCTCTGCAGGTGCGGACATGGAAGCAGGAATCGTGTTTGTACACTCACGGGACTCCAGGTACCACGGCTCCCCTCTTCTGATCCACGAAACCGGCTGGCGGGCACATCCGGGCTCCTCTGAGTGTCCTATTCCCCTGCCTCGGAGGGACTGGGGACAAGCCCTCTGCCCAGTGTCAGCCTCTTTTTTTTTTTTTTTTTTTGCTTCCTTATGGGCAGGCATCGTTGTCTGCATGGGAAGGCGGATCAGTGGAAGAACAGAGGAACTCCATCCTTCCCGGGGCCTGACGAGGAGGGACTGGCCACGGGACATCGCCTGACCCCGGCCCGGCCTCCCTCCGTTTCTCAGTTCCTTTCTGTAACTCTGTGAAGGCTGCCTGGGAAAATACCAGCCATAAATGCCTCCAGTTTTCGTATGACGTGGCTGGCTACTTTCCGGACAGCCCTCGTATTTCTCATCTACTGAATAGAATCAGGGGCTCCCTTTCCGTCTTCTGACCTTTTACCCTTGTCAATTTTAAGGGCGATTGATGCAGGAATACTGTCAGCCCTTTGGGGAAAATGAGCCAACCAAACACAACACCCTTGACACGTCCGGTGTGACCTCCGTAGACCAAACACCAACCTATGCCCTCCCAGGGCTCCTCTTCAGTTGTTAAGAACCAGGAAGAAGTTGCAATAATTTTCTTAGAAGTTAGTGTCAATAATTAGTTAACGCGGAATCTCTCGAGGTCCAGGGCCTGGCGCACCGAAGCAGTGATTCATAGTCGTCACCATGCACACACTGGGGGGGATTAGCGCGCCTCACAATGAGGCTCCTTCCCGCTGCATCCAGTGTGAAAACTGAAACCCTATTTGTCCTGATCAGAAATGTGTCCCCTGGCCTGCTGCCCGAGGGATCGTTGGTATTTGACTCAGTGCTCCAGTGTCTTGAGAAGAATTTTTAGTACAATATTCTGGTTTTCCTACAAATTCTTCTCACATTTTTTACAGTTAGAAGGCAGGGATGACGATGGCCGGCCTTTGAGTATGTTTACATCGAAATGACTAGGCTCACCGTCCTGTGGGGGAGGGTTCTTGGGGAGCACACCCCCAGTGCAGTGGGTGAGGCGCTTTCCTGTAGCTCCACCCCCCACCCCTGCGCCAAACCACACATCACAGCACTGAATAGTTACACAAAATGATTTCAGTTGATTTTTCTGAAGCCAACCGACAAAAGGGTCAGCTTTTTCCACTGGCATCTTGAAAAAAGGGGCCGTAATTGTTGTCACAGCAGGGAGTGCTGGCGAGGCTCAGGTAAAATTTTTACTGCCTGTCTCTTTAAGTCCCAACAACAGGAACTCCCATCAGCTGCACCGCTGTGTTCAGGGCTGTATTGACACAGTTTGGATTGAGGATGAATAGATTGGCCAGAGCCCAGTATAGAGTGTAGGGATGCATCACGGGTGGTCACTTTTGAACGTATCTTATTACAGCTACTGGAGAATAGGAAGTATATACAGGTGAGGCCAAGCTTGGGTTCTGAGCCCCTGCTTTGCCAGTCCTCTCCCTGTTTCAGTCGTTCCCTCCGTCACTACCTCATCCATACTCAGCACACAAGCCCGGTGAGCACGTGCCTCGGCTCCCTTCAGCCGTCCGGACTGTCTCCCTGAGGAAAGACTGCCCCCTGCTGGTTGACCTTCAGTCTTGGTCCAAAGCCCCTTTCTCGAACGATGAACTTAAACGTCAAGATCAGCGCAAAGTATCCAATATAAGCTGAAGACCTGTGGTGGGGTCAACCCTGCATTTGCACCCTGTGACACCGAAGCCCTCAGGATCACTGGTCCCTGCAGGATGGGGGGACAACATGCCCCTTTCCTAACTGCCCTCATCCAGCCCCCCGCCCACCACCACTCTGGCCCAGGGCATCCACTCTGGAACTATCATTCTAAATAGTGTGCCGGTTTTGCTCAGACCTACTCCATAACAGAGAACGCAAAAGAGAAAGCCACAGAGGAGACTCCCTGAACTAAAAGCTCTTAAACGGGGGAGGTGGAAATCACGACACGCCCGATGGCTGCATTGTAACGCAGGATTTTCTTGCCTAAGTACGGGACTGATGCTTCCCAAGCGTCACCAAGCATGTGGTTCAGGGCCATATGCTCTGGGTTTCTATTTTGGAAGTGCCAGCTGTCTTGCGTATGTCCTGTTATGTAAATTTATTCTTTTAAAAATAAAATCACTTTGGTTTGATTATGACTTATTAAGCACTTTAAAAGCCAGTGTTCTGCTCCCTTCAATTGTTTTCCCTAGACTTTTTCTTTCAGGGTTCGTTGGACCTGAGTTGAAAAGAGGAGACAAAAATATGCAGCAGGTTGGATGATTATCTGTTGCTGCCATAATTCAACCACATGCAGAAGCTGGTGAGTGTCACGGTGGTCAGAGATGTGACTAAACGTAAGTGGTACGTCTGCATGCTCTAATGCCCTCCTTGTGACTCCTTGATACTAACGAGCATCCTTTTATCAATTGAGAGGTCAGTGTCCCTGTGTGGCGAAGGGTAACGGTTACAGGTGTCACTAGTTAAGGGAACTGCAGGATTTGCACAGGTGAATACTATTTCCTGAACCACATGAACACGACCCTATTTCACGTGCACGTTACAAGGGTAGGCTCTGCCCGTACGCATCGCGGACGGGCTGTCTGAACCGTACAGGAAGCTGGTTCTTCGCACGGCGAAGCTAGGACCCTAGTCGTACCCTGAACAGTACGTATTTGATACCGAGTACGCTGGGCAACCTGGGTGTGTGCCGCTGGGTGAGGCCCCGTGTGCCCCGTGGCGTTCTCCGGGGGCAGTGGAGACAGGGGCTCAGGGACTTGCAGGTCAGGGTCCAGGGCGGTAGGGCTGTCGGGAAAAGCCGTGCGCTGGAGAGGCGGGGCGGGGTGATCCCGCGTGGGGGCTGCAGCAACGCGAGGCGGGCTCTCGGGAGACGGAGTGCACGAGCCGGGCCTACAGAACAGGTGGCGTTTGCACAGGGATGTGACGGGCAGCAGCTACGAGATAACAGGCCATGGCGAAGGCACAGCTTGTCAAAGACGCTGTCCCGGACACTCCGGCTTTTACAAGGAGGGTCCGGACCACGGCACTGCTGGTGGCAGCCTGTGAGAACCGCAGTGGTGGCAGGGGTGGGGTAGCGGGTGAGCCAGGGGCTTAGACACAGCAGAGCCAGGTCCCAAGGACAGGAACAGGAAGGAAGCCCCTCCGTCTGTTTCCCTGTGTCCACGGGGGACCGTCCTGGAGGAGGTGACACCTAGTGGCGATTTCGCAGTCGCCTTCCATCGTTCCTGGTTAGAGCCGGCAGTGGGCACCTCCCCTCCTGTCATCTCTGAACCCCGGGTAGGCAGCTGCAGTCCCATGTCCTCTTTCAGCTCTCAGCAGAGGGGACAGCGGCCAGGCACTTGGTCCGTGCCCTTGGTGCCTTCCTCCCTCCTCTTTGCTCAGATCCCTGACTTCCCTGCGGAGTTCCACTTGAGAAGTAGCTTGCCGAGAGCTGGCTCTGAGGCCTCACGTCTGTCTCACGATTGTGGGGGAAGCCCCGGGCCCTCTCGAAAGAGGCTCACCGCAACCCAGTGGAGCAGGGGCGCAGACGTGTCTCGTTAGAGAGCAGACGTTTTCCTAAGAGCTGCCGCGTTTGGATTTTTTCAACTTGAATTTTAAGTGCACTGAGGGTTTGCTGTTGAAAAATCACATGGGAAGTCGTCATTTCTGAAAACCTAAGGCTCCTCACTGAGTCATGCGGCTGCACCCGCAACCATGGTGCTCTGCAAGCGGGTGGGGCCTACGGCGCTCCAGATGCGACTGCCTGTCGGATGTGCACGAAGAACGCAGGTAATGGGGACCACGCGTACAGTGTTACATTCCAAAAACTGTAGCCACAGGAGACAAGGGAGCTTTGTGACACCAAAAATCCTTTTGCCCTTCCCATGCCTGTCTGTGTGGCACGCAGAATAACCACCACCACAAAGCGGGGATGGAGCTGGGGGTTCTGGCGGGAAGCCTCCTGCACTGCGCACACTCCGCACAGCTGCTGGCCTTGCTCTTCGTTGCTGAGGTGTCAGGGTCACCTTGGCTGGAGCACAAGCCAGGCTCTTCCCCAGTGGAGGTGGGCAGAGAATGCCAATGCCTCTTGACAAAGCTAGCCTTTGGGGGCGGGCAGGGTAACTGGCGGTGCCACCCTCACGCCATCTCCCTGCAGCTGTGACCCTGAAGGGGAGTGCGGCCTTCCGCCCTGTCCGTCTGCAGTGTCCCTGTCACATGGAAACCAGGTGGGCAGCGCTGTGGAGGAGCGAATTATGCACAGGGCTCCCTAAACACAGACCAGGTTAGCTGTCCTAATGAGCCGCTGAGAAAAACACCGGCTAGAAAGCAATTTTTGTTGTGTGTATGTCGATCTTTCATGAACTCAATCAATTCTATTAAATAGGTGTTAGTATTATTTTCATCACTGTGTAATTCTTTTTCTATCTCAGACAGCCTAGTTTTCATCGCTAGGAATTCAAAACCTACATCTTCCATGTCTCTACTTGTTCGTCTTTCCTCTGACGTCTTGAACATGTGCAATACACTATAATATCCTCGTCTATTGACTTTATCATCTACACCAGTTTTGAGTTAGTTTTTGATTCATCTCCCCTCCTCCCCGCCCTCCTCCTCAAGGGCTGAGTTTCCTGGCTTCCTTGCTTGCCTGGTAATTACCCAGATACTGTGAATTTGACATTGATGGGTGCTGGATATCTTGGCATCACTACAAATAGTCTTAAGCTCTGTCCTGGGATGCAGTTCATTTCTTGGAAACAGTTTGGTTCTTTGGGACCTTGTTGTGAAGCTTTATTGGGTGGAACCAGAGTAACGTTTAGGCTAAAGCTGGTTTCCCCCAGGAAAATCCTCCACCTCCTCTCCCTCGGGCCCTGTGACCCCTGAGGGTTTCCAGCTCTGGCCCGTGGAGCTCCATGATCCATTCTTCCCTCTGTCCTTGGCGGATGCTTACAGGTGGTCTCCTCTGCATCAGGGTCGCTCCCTCACACGCCGGTACCGGTCAGTGCTCAACTCGAGACTCAAGCAGGCGCTCTGCGAATCTCTGCAGCTCTTTTATGCTCCCTGCCAGTGTTCGCTGCCTTGGCCTCTGTGAGCTCCCACCAGCATCTCAGCTCCTGGCGACTGCCACACTCTGCCTGGGTGCCCTCCCTGCACCGCAGTCTGGCAGCTCTCCAGGAGGAAGCTGGGCAGTCCCAGGGGTCCCCTTGTTTTCTCTCAGGGATCATCAGCCTTCATTCCTGATGTCCACTATCTTCAAAACCATTGTTGGACGTAGTTCACCTGGATGTCTAGATGGAGTATGCAAAGTAGGAAAACGTTCCTTGGGAAGAAAACACGTATGGATCAGCTTGATGGGGCCGTACCTTGAGGATCAGAGAGAAGTCACACCCATGATTGCGTGCATTTTGTCCCAGTACAAACCGGGTCCAGGGCCTTGCTGTGACAGGTATCATGCTATTTCCCCACAAGTTACCTCACCTACACCAGCTCTCTCCTCCCTATAGCTTGATTTGTTTATGGGGCCCCTTCCTATCTGGCTTACCTTGCTTCGTTGCCTCAGGGTCACCCCAAGTGTTCCTTGTTTAAATGTTCTGCCCAATAATCACGGCTCAGGAATCTCTAATTAGGCCCACCCACCTTGATTGGCCTTTTGCCCTGTAAGCACCCGTTTCCCCAGCTTTGCATCCTGCACAGCTGGTACCTCCCCAGGCCGAAGCAGGTGCTGATTTTAGGGGCGGGCACACGATCAGTCCTCATGATGGAAAGCTGTGGCGTCTGGGATGTAGGAAATTACTTTTAGTCCAAGTTTCGGTATCAAACAGGCACATATCCTGAATGTCTTCACCTTTCTGTCTTAAAAAAAAAAAAAAAAAAAAAAAAAAAAAAAAAAGGAAGATTTGCTCTGTACATCTGACAAGACCTATGGTCACTTGAATGCTGCAGCGTTGTCTTACAAGCGCCTCCTGACCGTGGGGACTTTCTCAGTGTTTCCTAATGCGGAGTCATGTCATGTCCCCGATTTCCTTAGAGGCGATCAAGGCCAGACCTTAGTAATGGAGTGAAAAACTTGAGTGTAGGCCTTGAGCCTATTGCTACCACACTGCGTTGGTCATGTGGGGGAGAAAAAACATACAAGGCTTTAGCTAGACAGTAATATTTGGATTAAGCCCTTTGCTGGAGATATTTGCTCAACCCAGTGGGCTCATCACTGCTGAGGGCAGCAGCAGCAGTTAGGCTACCTGCTCCCTTGTGCGGCTACTCCTGTTCAAAAGGTAAGGATAGTCATTTAACACCCCTTACACCCGGCACGTCCGACCTGCAGGCCAGGGCAGCTCTGCATGTGGCCCAACATAAATTCTTAAAACATTATGAGATGTGCTTTTGTGTGACCATTTGTTTTTTAGCTCATCAACTATCATTCGTGTTAGTTTGAGCATTTTATGTGTGGCCTAAAACAGTTCCTCCAGTGTGGCCCAGGGAAGCCAGAAGTTTGTACACCACTGCCCTACCTGGGGATCTAACCTAGTAGGATAATACATTGCTCAAGCACCAAAGTCACATCTAAGAAGTATCTCAGTAACCCCCAGCATCAGGGAATGTGTCTATCAAACACCACATGTTGATGTTTCTACAGTCTTGCAGCCTTTAGGACTGGATTTTTATGGTCCTGACCCAGTGCTATTTGCGGGGGAGGCATATCAAACTCCATCGGAGCACCATTTGTAACTGCAGAGTTGGAAATTGCACAATGTCCATCAACAGAGGAGCAGTTAAATTATAGACATCCATATAAGAGAGCATTGCATCATTCAAAAGAATGAGGTAGGTCTATGGGAACTGGGCTGGAAAAATGGGACAGACATATTAAGTGAAACGCCATGAGATACACAGTAGGTGAAATAAATCCCATGACACGAACTGCACGCATGTGCATAGCTGATGGTCCAAACAAGGGAAAATGTCAGAAGCAACACAAGCTGAATTAACATGGCTACTTACCTTAGTGGGGTTGGGGGAGAAAGGTACATGAGCTTGGGAAGGCCTTTGAACAGTTTCAAGCAGTGGCATTAAGAGTTTTTTGCTTTTTAGTATTTTTTATATTCAAAAAACTCAAAAATCTCATTTTGGTAAGGTCAATGACACAAAATTGAGTGATTATGGACTCAGTAGGTGTCTCAATCCCACTGACTAGCCATGTGACTTCTGAGCACATTCCTATTGTAACCACTTCTCATGACTGTTAAACCAAAACATTAAAATGTTGATAAACAAGGTCACATGTTAACATACTTTGTAAACTGAAGAGTCATGCAGGAATGTCAGGCTGTAGGAGTTACCTGTGAGTGGGGACACGAATCAATTACATCTAGTTTCCCTTTTAATTCTAGGGCTCCCAGTTTGTCCCAAGGCGTGTCTTCTCTCATAAAGGCTTTCTAGCAGGCGGTACCCGCAGACGGCTCCGGTTCGCACACCTCACCAGGGACATGTCAGGTGACCTGGCTCCAGGACCCTGACTCGTAAGCTGAAGGCTCCTTGCTGCTTCTAAGGTACTGACTGGTGTTGGTTTCCTCCCTGCCTCAGAGGGCAGGGACATCCACATGATGGACGGCACTGTCCTTTGCCCTTCCATGCTGGCATACACAATGAGGTATCAGTGGGTTTTTCACTACAAGTAGTTTCTGACCCCCTCCCAAAACTACCCAGGTGGCTGGCTGCTAACAGAACAAATGGCTCCACCCACTTCAACACTGCCTACCACGATCCACGAACTGTGATTTAACCACAGTGAACCTGAAACCAGGGGAGGGTGTCTCAATAATAGAAGTGAGCCAGAAAGCAATCGCGGGTGGGCATGCCAGTTCTAGAATTCACACTTTTACCCTGTGCGTGCATCTGCTGGTGGTGTATAAGATTATGCAAATACATTGCTTGAGTGAACATTTGTTCTCCCAGCCTTACTGAGGTATAACCCGCACCTTAACTACCACTTCAGTTAAAGCACAGAATGTTTCCATCACCCCAAAGAGTTTCCTCTTAAGCCTTGCAGTCAATTCCCTTCCACAAGCTCCTAAGCAACCTGACTTGGCCTTTTCTAGAGCACCCTATAAATGGAACCACACGTAGTCTTTTGTGTCTGCCTCAGATTCATGCATCATGTTTTACATATTGGTAGTCCATTCCTTTATTTTTATTTATATTTATTTATTTTTCCATAATACAGATATTCTATAATTTGTTTATTCATTCATCTCTTGATCAACATTTGGGTTGTGGCTACCACGAATAGCACTTCATGAATATATGCATAAAAATCTGTGTGCGGCTAAATGGGTAAACCAAAGAGCAGAATGGCTGGGTGGTAGGTGTATGTTTCATGTTTTAAGAAAATGCCAAACTATTTTCCAAAGTGGCTGTATCATTTTGCATTCCCACCAGCAGTGCTTGAAAGTTCCACTTGCAATCTCATCAGTACTTGGTATGATCAGTTTCTCAATTTTAGCCACTTTAATTTGTGTTGTGGTTTTTATTTGCATTTCCCTGATGTGAAAGGAAATTAAGTAAGCTAAAGCAGGTTGGCAGAAGCTTAACTTCAGAGATCTAATACCTCCTGAGAAAGTAAGACAGAAACTAGTAGCTCAATTAAGTATTTAAAACCATGGTTTTCTAATGATCAGAGTAATATGTCTGGCTAGGGCAAAAAGAAGTTTCTCACTATTTCCCAATGTCTGTGCTGTACTGGTCCCAACATGTCCATTTTAATGCTTCCAGCAGAACAGGTCTGTGTTACATGTCCTGTGACTCTGTCTCAGAGTATCAGATAGACTAAAAAATACCTACATACCGAACAAGGAAGCATCACCAGGGCACCACATTTGTACGGGCACAGCCAGCCTGGCACAGGGAATGGGCAGGATCTCTTCCCTGGAGCCAGAACTGCTTTATTAAATCACAAAGGGCTGTTCGCTGTGGGGGATGACCAAGGACAGCAGCTCATGAGGAAGGGACAGCTGGGGAGAGAGCCGCACAAGAGACCCGTCTTCACAGGAAGGGCTCGATGTTGATTTCCAGGGCCGAGCAGGGCATGGTCAGCTCAAACCTGGTGATCACATCAGGATGAAGGACCCCCAGCTTGCCGACACTCTGACCCCTGGCAAAGACCTCAGCACATCGCCCGGGGAAGAAAGCAGAGCCTGGAAAACAGGGGGAGAGGAAAATCAATGTTTCTCCTGGCAAAAACAGCCACGGACGCTGAACACTGACAGCTCGCTGGTCTACGTTAAAAATAACTCTTATTCAAACCACTGGCTATGAAATAAGACTTTCTAGTCTTAAAAAGAAGTATTTGGTATCACACCACGAAACTCTTACAAGGAAAAGGTCAGGGGCAAACATGAAAGGCAGCGGGTCCAGGCAGGGAGGAAAGAGAAGAGGAGGCCGCAGGGGCACCGCTGGGACAAGGCTTAGGGGAGCTGTGCTCAGACGCAGAACTGGTCTCAGAAAGGACAAAGGAAAACATGAAATGTAAAACTGATGACCTTCGCATGGAAGAACCTGTTCTGAAACAGGTTTTTACGCGGTAATCCTTGCTACATAAAAAGTCTCCCCTGAATTCACAGTCTGTTCAAAACATCCCTCTTTTCTACCTTGTTCCGCCGAGAAAACTGGCTGCACGCCCCCCCGCAGGCCCAGGCCTTCTCAAGGGACAGTGACCCGCATTCCTGCAGCGAAGGAGCTGTCTAAGCAGTTTGGAGCATCTGCCTAGGCCCACAGCAAAGCCCTGCCCCAAGCATCAGGCCGATGACCCCTGGTTTACAGGAAGTTCCCCCTTCATTTGCATGGATATGTCTTACCAAAACAGTAGCAGTTCCTGAGGTTTGAACAGCTAAAAACGAGCAAGCAAATAGTCGCGCTCCACGCTCCCTGAATTAGCAGTGCCACAGGAGTTTATCCACGAAGTTAAAATGCTGACTCATTTCTCTCACCACCAACTTGAAAAAGGGTCAGGCCCACAGCTCCTGACTGATTCAAGCCAAACGTTTACGGGCATGAACTATAAATACCCAGCAGGGCTGGGCCGCAAGCCTCCAGCCTGCCATTTCAGTGCATTATTTATCAAAGAGTAACTGCTGAGTCTCCACTAATGGCTCAAGGTCAGCATAACGAAGAAGTACAGAACAAGGGCAGGGAGAGGTCAGTACCAGCGACACCAGAGACACACAGGATGATCACACACACTTCTCCATCAGCACAGAGGATGCTTGTTTATATTTCTGAAAATCAGTTTCAATTGTCATGCTTAAATAATCCCAGAGCAACCTGGCTGGGATATAAAGTGGTCTGATTTTTACATTCCTCCCAAACTAAACAATTCTGCTGCACTGTCTATTAAAGCAAGAACTGCATGGAGCTGCACCTGAAGGGCCTAATTATTTGGCTGCGTGCACTAACCTACACGTGGGGAAAGGGAGGCTGGGACTCAAAATAATACAGAAACCAAACTGGACTGATAACATGGAGCCTGAGGGAGAGATGTCGTAAAATCTGATAAAGATGGCCTGTTTTAATTCTAGCGAAGTGAAAACGACAATACCATTTCCCCCTCCAAATAAATCTTCAAATGACATGTACGTAGTTAACTGAGAGTCAGAGAGCCGGAAGGACTACTGAGAAGTGGTGTATTCATCACCCACAACCTGCCCGCTTTGTGCAGAACTGTATCCGAGTGACCTACACCAGCCCGTTGTCAAAGGCCATTCAGGAAGGGAGTTTTCAAGACCTTTGCCGATAACCCGGCTGCGCTTAAGAATCCTCGTTGGACCCAAATCTTTCCTCTTTTTCTACCTACAAATTTCAATTTGACTAGATCCATTTTACCTGACGCATAAAACCAGACTACATCAGAATCCAAGCCACATGTGCCAGTTCTGACAGTGTTAGCAAAATACACTCTAAGAGATAAGAACGTAGAATTTTGACTTCATAAATCAAATTTTTCATCAGTACTTTTTAGCAAAATTCAGTTACATTCTTCTTTAGTTTTAGCAAGCATGATAATGCCACACCGCACCTCTAACTGGGACTTTGGAACAAACTTTGCTTTAGCTCATTAACCAGGTAGGTAAACAAAAACATTCCTGTCACTAAATAAAATTTTCCAAAGAAACGCAAAGAGAACTGAAATTCACATTATGCACTGTTTAAAGCATAAACAAGCATGAGAATATCCTAAATGACGTACATGTCCAAAGCTGTCAGCCCAGCACAAGGACCCACCTGGGTCACTGCAGCACCCAGGGTCAAAAGGGCCTCACGGCTTCCCAGGGGAGCGGGCACCACAGCGCCCCCTGGCCACTCACCCAGTGCTAACGCTCTGCTTCCCACAAGCAGGAAAAAATTAAGCCCAATAATGAGATTTCTGTATAAGCCCCACTTAAAACGGTACACTTGAAACTGTGATGACAACTTTAGGTTTCCTTGCTAGTTTTCATTTCTAAGGTCAGATTATGACGAGAATGCTTCTCACGAGTTTCTCATTGGCTCCTCTGTTCAGTAAGAGCAAGGCTGAAGCTCTCTTCTCAAGACACCAGCTGAAAGATACAGAGGCACCTTCAAGTTTGTAAACGGTACAGAGAGAACCCCAAACATGTGCCACTTGATTGATGCTGGATGTGAACTAGAAATACTGAAAGAAAACGTAAAATTAACAAAACACCAGCATTTCCTAGTACTTTTTACAAACCCTTATGGTTCAAACCAAACCTGGCCGGCAGAGTGAACGGCTGCAGTGCAGGGCAGTGGAAAGAGAAGGGCTTCACTAGCTAACACAACAAAGGGAACACGCCCACGGAGACAGCTATGGGGCCCCCTTTCAAAGGCAGGAGCATCTCTATCTCCTGTCAGCACGAGGGCAGTGTGGCTCAGAACCGGGCAGGACAATGGGGTCTAACTGCCGTAACGAGAACTTAAATCGGAGTCTCCCAGAGGTAAAAGAAGTCACACCTAAATGGAATCTAATATGGGTCTCGGCTCATGAAAAATCACAAAGGCCACTTTTATCTCAACACACACACACACTTCTGGAGGAAGAACATTCTACTACGTCTAGAGACATGAAGTTGCCAAGTCAGTCGCCCTGTGAATGGGAATTCTAAGTCAGATTCTACAAAGCACATTTTTCTTCACGTGTCGGAGCCCAAACAGAGGCCCTGGTACACTGGGGTTCCAAGATGCATAAATACAGCTGCCAACCTCAGCCCACTTTCCACCGAGCCCCGAGCGCTAGTCCACGTCCCAGTAAACCGGCTTCCAACCTGAGGCAGATCTGGGGGCAACAGGACGCTCTGCTGAAATACACGTGGAGGCCCAGACAAAAGACACATCAGTTGAGCACAAACAAGAATTTAATTTCCAGAGCGTAGTGGGGTGTAAGTAAGTCCCTTAATTAAAGCTTTTGTAGCATCTCCTCAAAGTCTGTAATTGTCTCTCTGCTCAAAGAGCAGGCCCCCCCTGAGGACCTCGGGGGCGATTCCTGGCCAGTAATCCCGCACAGCACCGGTTCGTTAGCACATTTTCTGGCTAATTGACCTTCAAAGAGTCTGTGAGCTCCCTCTCCTGCTCGTTGCCAAACACCTTTCACAGTTTCTTTAGGCCCCTGTCTCTCTTTTAGAGTAATAGTATAGGACCAAGTTTGAGTAAGCGTTCAATACAGAGGCACTCCTGTAATTTTACGAAGCGTCGGAAGCAGAAGCTTAAGGTGGTAACTGAGCAGACCCCTCATCTGAAAGCTCGGTGTTACCACGCACCACGCCCTCAGTGCCTTCATCTCAAACCCCCTGCCATGGATTAGAGTCACCTGATTCACGGGGCACTTTATCCCATCTCTAAAGTTCCTCACACAATTTCCCTCTTCCCTTGGTGCACATTACCAATATGTACATACTTTGGGGTTCAAGCCCACATACTGTAACTACTTGCAATCTGGTACTTTATTGCCCAAATTTTCTACCATAAAAAGAGGAGAACAAAATTAAAAGGAGGGCAGGAACACTGGGAAAGGAATGTCCATATGTCACACACGTTACAGCAAATAACAGCTGTCATCATAAGCTTTAATATTATGCAAACCACCACATAGGTACCCAAATTCAGGAACAAAATACAAAATGCAGAATTATACAGATTTAGGAAAGCCCCTGGGCCAATGAATGTATTATTTATTTATTAAATTGTTTGGTTTGGTTTTTGGTGGCTCCCTGGCTGGGAATCGAACCCTGGTCGCGGTGTTGAGAGGGCCGAAGCCTAGCCACTACACCACCAGGGAACTCCCAATGAATATTTTAAATCTGTCCTAAACAACTGATCAGGTAATATGGGGTGAGAGAAAGGAATCCTTATTTAACAGGCTGAGTTGGGTGGGCACCTATCCAAACCCTACCCTTTCCTCTAATTCGAATTCAATTAGATATATATATATAAATAAAATAATGCATTCCACATTCCAACCACCCACCCTAGGAAATCACACGGAAGACACAAATCCCTGGTGCTCCATTCTGCAGTGAAACCGACGGTGGGCGACAGGGCGAAGCACGGACTGGGTGGCGCCACCACCCGCTACGCAGGGGGCTCGCCGGCCCTCCCCGCAGTTTTCTGAGAACACGGTACCCAGAACCAACTCCGCTCCCAGGGCATCCACCTCAGTGTCCTTTCCTACATAACGTCAGCTTAAGCGAAAAAAAACAAAATATAAATCTTTAAAAACAAAACAAAACTGAATACCCTTACACCACGCATGTGAGTACCTTAATCATTCTTTAAAGTAGTTGTTCTCAAAGTGTTAGTTTTCTGAGCGCACCAGTGGAATTACACAATGAAGGAGAGCTGGGGGCGGGGGTGGGGAGGGGAGGACGCAATGTAAGACCTTAACTTAGAAACAGAAAGAAAAGGGCTTAGGAATATGAGGAGGAAAACTGGAATAGCTACCAAGGCATAAACCCACATTTTTTTAGATCTCAGTACACACTCTAGGCTGGAAGAAAGTTTCTCTTCAAAGATCATTTAATTTGTAAGTGGATCCTGAATAATTTCTAACCGGTAGTATGAAACACCATTTCCCTCAGATGTATACAATTCTATACCTTACATCGAGTGAAATATTTATGGCACCTAAAGTCTTTAAAGAAAGGGTACCTAATCCCCCGAGTTCAAGGCTATCTGTCATCCCTTTCTGAAGATCAAAAGAAAGAAAAACCCTGTACACAACCTTACAGTGCTAATCCCAACACACCTGCAGACATCATTAACTCTTAAAGCAAAGCCACTGGACATGAGAGGAGAACTCGGTCCTACTTAATCCCACCACTCGCCCTCGGAGGCGGGGCCTGTGCTCACAGCAACATTTGATCAAGGTCACGGCCACATGGCAAACTCTGGACTGCAAGGACCGCATCACACAGCACTCCAGTCTTAAAAGTCAGCAGCAAAGTCCAGACTACCTAGTCTTCTAACGAACGGAAGGCTGCCTTCAATGAAGGCTTTTTTAATAGATCACAACTGCCTTGTCATTAAATATTTAAAATCACAACTCCAAAATTCCCCAGTTCTCTATTCTCTACAGAATAGAGAAATCTGTAGCTGATTTCCCACGGCTATCACTTTTTAACATTTCTCAAAATCTATTTTAAAGTCTAATCTTAACTATGTGTCTCTCATACACACATATTCATACATGCTCCTATTTCAAAAGCTGAAGGTCAGAAAATGTTAGAAGAATTTAAATGTGATCCATCTAATTGCAATTTTAAATCAGTCTCAAATTAACCCATGTAAAACCAAAGGGTCTTTTAAGTCTAAAAGGTTAAAAAGTGCCTTCACTGTCTATTGGTTTGTTATAAAAACTCCTATTCCAAAATAAGGTCATCATCCTACATATGTCTGATACATCAACTCCCCCACCCCCAATTTTTACATTTCTTAAATATTCATAGGCCAGCTTTAGAGTAGTAACTTCAGAAATAAAATGTATGGATCATCCTGTCTTTTGCCTGATAAAAACCTTTACAAGGACTATTTATTTCTCAAACCAAGTACAAGCAACTTACTACCTTCTCCACAAAATAAAAAATTAATAATAACAATGAGACTGTTGTAGAGCTAATTAAAGAATGAAAATGTTGAGTAAAGGAGATTGCATCTATAATTAAATAACTTACTCAACTGAGACCTTTAGGCAACTCGGGGTAAATATAACTTCAACACTGATTATGATATAGATGCGCTTTAGTTTTAGAACTAGGTTTCAGCTGACAAGCAGGGCATGTAGAAGAAAAAGAGAATAATGAGACTGTTAAACACAGAACCCTGCTTTCTACTCGTTTTCTTCCCTCCACCACTGTAAACACATTGACTTGGTCCCAGCCCTGGTCAAGCCCCCAGGGACAGGAGTTACAGATGGGAAAAGGCAAAAGCACAGGAGATTAGGGGACTTGCCCACGGCAAGCAATACTATAGGCAAGAGAGCAGCTGAGGGTGAGGACAGCCTCGGACACGGCACAGAAGGCCTACAGGATAATGTTTTCACACTTGTGGTCAAGCTGTCCATTTTCATGTTTGCGAACTTCTTCTGGTTTAAAATTAAGTAAAACATAAGGGAAAAGCAAGTGAAGAAAAAGAGCTGATACATTAGAACCTATGGCAGAGACTGCTTCTGAAGCATTTAAATTTTTGCAAAATCTTAAAACTGGGAATGACCTTGGAGGCAATCTTGGCCAGGTTAAGAAAACCATGCAGCCAAGAACCACCAGAGCAAAGATTAGAACCCAGGTCTTCCTAAACTCCTATCTGTGACTCATCTAATGCCAGTTACCTGGAGGGCACACTTGGTCTCCAGCCTGAGTTTACCCATTCCATGTGCTTTGCCCAAGTCTTCCACCTGCATCTCCCAACAACTCTGTCTAAGAACAGGGTGGATGTTACCACTCCGATTTCACAGATGAAGAAGAAACTGGCAGCAAGGGGTTAAGTCCTAAATCACGTGGGTTCCAGCAACAGGGCGTGAAGCGACATCCAGTGTAACTTTTACTACATCACAGCTAATCCTAGGGTTTAACAAAATGTAATTTAAAAACTTGTAAAATATAGTTGGATGTGTATCACAAAGGCTTAATAGCCCTAATACATAAAAAGATTTTAGAAATAGAGAAGAAAAAGACCAGTACCTTAAAGAGAAAAGCAAAAACATGTCAATAGGCAGTTCACAGAAAATAAAAATGTCCTATAAACATGAAAGCATGGTTACTTGCTCATAATAAGGGAGATCCAATTAAAAGTATAACAAACACAACTTCCCACCTGATAGACTGGCAAAAAAAGAAAAAAAAAAAAAAGAAAGAAAGAAAGAAAGAAAGAAATCTGACAACCCAGACTGTGAGCAAGATTCTAGAGAATAAAGGTCCTTTTCTCTGTTGCTGCTGGGTTTACATAATGCCTGAACCCCAAGTCCTATGGAGGGGTGTTGGGCAGTATGTAGCGAAAATATGAATGTACCCTTTGTTCTAAGAATCGCACACTTCTAGGAATCTGTCCCAAAAATACACTAGCAAAAATACCAAATAATACATGCACAAGTCTATTCATTAGAGCACTGTTTGTAATAGCAAAAGACTGGAAACAGCCTAAATGTCCACCAGTAGGAATGAGCTGAATGAACTATATGCTCCATACTATGGAATGTCTGCAGAAGTCAAAACCATATGCTGAGTCAGTTTGCTGCTTTAGGAGAGAAGAGTGAGAATATCGAATCGTCATCACTGAAGCATCCATGAACGTCTTGATTCTCTATAAGGGTGAGTTCCAAACTCTTTTTTAAGAGCTTAACCCTTTGTTCAAATCTTACTTAGAAGTATATATGTAATTTTTTAAAAATGGAAGACCAAAAGACATTTAAAAAGCCAGTCTTCTAAAACACATTCCCCAGGAACAGCCAATGTCCTCATTAGATGTAAAAATGCAAAATGGAAACAAATGCCAGTGGTTAGTAACTACAGCCTCAAAGGCCGTAAGATACAAGCATGCCTGTGAAGCTAAGGTACATGAGGGGTGGTTGGAATAAAACTACTGCACACGTGGATATGAGTGAGCCTTCGAAACTGTGCTCACACGTCAAGAGTAAAGAGTAAAGGGGTGGGGAGAGGAGGCAGGGGGAAGGGGAGAGGGGGAGAGGAGGGTGCTAGGATGAATGAGAGCAATTAATTTTACTAAGAGTTAATTTTAAAATAACTTAGAAGTTCGTCTGAAATTTGACTCAGTATCCTAGAGCTGGGTAGCATTTTAGTATTGCCAAGTAATTCAGAAAGGTGGAAATGGAAATATAACTTGTAAATTAGGATTAGTTTCATCTTCAAGAAAGAAAACCCCTAATAGCCACAGCTTAAGAAGGCAGAGGTTCTTTCTCCTTCATGTCCCGGCCAGGTAAGTGCTCTAGGGAGGTGTGGCCTTGACATTGAGCGGTCATGCGCACAGATTCACTCAGTGCATTTATCTGCTTTTCCATCCACGCAGCCATCCTTACTCCTGGATTTGAGCTGGAGTGGCCACTTGGAGGCTCATGTTAATTTACAGAATTCACAGGACACTGTTCTGAACCAACACGCCCTGGCACACTGCGTCCAACACCAGGCTGCTGCCCAGTGCAACCAATGTGTAAACCTACCAGTACCCAAGGACACTAAAACTGTCTACATTTATAAGATGAAAATGAAGTAGTAAAAGTCACCCTCAAATCCTCTAAACTTTCAAAATAGGTGCCCTTGAAACAAGCTAAAAATGAACTTCTTTTGCATCTCTTTGTCTCTGGGCCATGGCCTTTTCTGTAATATTGGTGGAGCCCAGCTCCAGTTTGGAAACAGGAATAAAAGGAGAATAAGGTGATAAATAAAAATTGCTCTCTCTTTTTTCTGCCCAGTAATACAGTTATATTTAAATAACTCCAAAGAATACATGCTCAGCAGGCGTGACGTCTGGCTCTGGGGGACAGAGAGAGGGAGGGAAAGAGCTCACACCCCACAGGGTTTGCGACCCTCCACAGCTAAGCCCAACCTGGCCGAATCTTACCCCTTAGCAGTTCCGCCCAGAGGGTGGTGCCGGGCATCACAGTGGCAGCACCCACGTGGAAGACACAGCTAGTACACCTAAGATCAGGGCGGAGACTCCGGGGACAGAGGGCTGTGCGTCAGTGCCTAGGGGACGTTCCACTGACTGCAAAGTCAAGGTGAAAGGTGGCTGCCTTGGGGCGGTGATTTATGTTTGATTCTGTGAGCTGCTGTGTGTGGCTCAGGCTTTGAGAATTAAAAGTTTCTAATTCAAAAAATTACTCAATACATCATTCATTATGACAAGTGCTGAAAGGAAAATTAATTGGTAATATCTGACTACCAGCTAGTTATTTTCTCTCATCAAGGAAAAGTTAAATTCAGTAAGAATTATTTTTAAGAAATTAAAATTTTCAATTGTTTTATTTTTGCTAAAAAATAAGTTTTGAAACGGGAGTTCCCTGATGGTGTAGTGGCTTCAGGCTTCGGCGTTGGCACTGTCAGCGCTGTGGCCTGGGTTCGATTCCCAGTCAGGGAGCTACCCACATACCAAAATGAAAAAAAAAAAAAAAAGTTTTGAATGGTTTAAAACTATTTTTTTGGTTATGGTCATTAAATTAATTGCTAACTGGCACATAATTTGATATATTACAATTTAAGTAAATAAATAACATTAAAGGTTATTAAGTAGATATAGTTAAATGTTATTAGTTTTTAAACTTAACTTTTAACTTAAAATTTTTTATTCTTAACCCTGAACTGAATTTTTAGAAGGTTTATACTTATTCTTTTTATGTACAAAGCACAGTACATAATAAATATGCAGTATATCTGTGGTATTAAAGTTTTATGGCAAGGCAATTAGGAAAAAAGTCGGAAAAGGCGGGGAGAGATACATGTAAGAAAAGACAGGCAAGAACCACAGACGTGCTCAAAACCAACACAGGTAAGTGAACTGTGTGACAACGGCCGAAGCTTGTATAAACTGTGGCCCGTGTTACACCAGGTTTCACTGTGTAGATCACTGCTCATGTGTCTAAAGTTGCTTTGATTCTTTTCATCCCTTCAGGGAAGGGAACAAGAATTGTAATATTTGAGGGCTTGCCTCAAACACGAAAAAATAAGAGAACCAGAAGAATAAAGACTGCTTTTCACATACAGTAATAAGGTCAGGAATCTTCAAACTTCCCAACCTTTTTGCTTTTAAACCAATGCCTTTAACAGAATGATGTCTTTGCTGATGTAACTAAATGCGGCTGTGCCGTGCAGAGCCCCCTCGATTTTAGTCCAGAACATTTTGTATAAATCAAACCATAAATGGAACACCTTGACTCCAACAAGCTGTTCAGTATATATTCTTCTCAAATATTTCCAAGCTCATATTACACTAAAAACCAGTGTGAAGACCAGCGAAACAGCACAATTTCACCCATATTTTTTTGCATCTGAAATCTTTCACAGGTGTCCTAAAAGAGGAGAAAGGTCATGACCTACAGGTCAAGTCAATGATCATTAGGTGTTACCATGATAGCTAAGTAATCACTGTGGGGACATATGGTGCAGGATTTAAATGTGCATATCACTTACAAGGTTATTTTTTCACTTCACAAAATGAATTCTGAGCAGCTTGAAAACTAGAATTGTCAAAACTAAAACTTCCCATAACTTCTGTGTCTTCATCAGTGATCTTGTCTCAAGTTAAATTAAAATTTCCTGTAGAACTGTACATCAACTGAAATAGGTAACAAAGTAGAGGGAAAAATGCATCCTCAAGTCAACGCAGCCAAACCCACACAAAGCCTACTACCTCCTACGAGAAATGGTTTTTGCCACTGAGTTGCCCGGGCACCACGTAACTGTTCTAAACACAAAAACGCTGAGAATTTTCCTTGCCCAGAGTGGCTTTTGAAAAGAATAAATGCAATTGAACATACATGATGTAGTTTGCAGCAAACCCCAAAAAACAAAGGGGAGAGAGCCAGAAAGAACACAGTCATGCGTGTACTCTAGGAATCGGATCAAGTGCCACCAAACGTTCTGGTTTGAACACTTAGGAGACCCTCAAAACGCTCTATAGTCTGTTAAAAAGTTAAAGCTGCTGCTTCCTTCCACTCAGCAGCTGATCTTATTCTATCAGCCATGCGACATTCTAGCTCACCTATGTTCCTAACTGCAAGGGTGCTTGGCAAATGAAAACTATGTGAGACTAAGCAACCACAGCTTCTCACTGACTACAGCCAGGGACCTTAGGAGGGTGTCTGCAGAGGCTGCTGCCTGATAAGAAGCAAGGTGACACACCAATGTCAGCAGAACTCCTCGGGATCATCAACGTGACGATTCATCGAATGAGTTTCCAGTTTTCTCTTAATGCACAGGGCCAAGTTTCTCACAGGGGAGTCCCACTCCGTTCCCCTCATCATCCTTCCACACAAAGCCACACAACAGGAGGCCAGTGGTGTCCATCAGAAAGGACAGGAAGAAATCAGGTCTAACTGCCGGGCACTGACATTCTCAGGAATCTGTGGTAAACAGCCTTAGCTCAACTATAACTGCAGAGCCACCAGGGATCTTTAAGTATTAAAAGGTAAACCATATGCCAGAGTAACAGAAGACAGCTCAGTAATCAAGCATGGCAGGCAATGTGGTTCTTAATCTGTTTCTATTCTTCTTTTTGATACTCAGAAGACCTTCACGCAGCAGAAAAGCTACATGTAAAATATAAATTTGAAAAAAGGGATGTAGCTAACTAAACACACTGCAGTAACCAAATGCCTGTGTTTACAGATTTACTTAGGAGATATACAGCTATATGAGATATATATATATATATATGAAATTCATATATATGTGAAATTTTAGATGAAGAACTAAATACCAGCTTTGCTACTGACTTATTGGTATAAGCCACTTCTTTGGGTCTTGACTTCGTTAACCATTAAAAAAAAACAACAAAGAATAATCTTGTCATTAGATAATCAAAATAGACTTGGAAATCCCTATGAGAAATGCAGCACTATTATTTACAATGACACTAATTCTCTTTGGCTTGATGGCTTTTACAGAAGGGATCCTGAGAAAAATGATGTGGCCAATGCTGGTGACAGAGATAGTAGTGAAAGTACATACCAGTCTTTTAAAATAAAAAAAGCCAGTTAGATATATTGAAATATGACTCACCCAGGTCACCCTTATGTATAAATAAATTGTACCAAAGCTTCTCAAATTCCTAAATCTAGGATATTTCATAGACATAAAAATTTCAAAACATTACAATATTCTATTATGAGAGCCAAAGTAAATTTGAAAGGAAACACAATTCAGTCCTCATTCTTAATCAAAAGCCACAGTAACAACTTGGCCTGAAAACCTGAACATAAAGATTTACAAACACATCATAAATGGTCACAGTTTATGAACGTATTTTCTAAGAAAAAAAATGTGCTCCACACCAAAATAACAGACATCTACATATTAGGGAAATTAAGTTCTAAGCATTATATTGTTTCAGTGCTAAAATATACAGAATTCAAATTATTAATGTAATGTCATAGGTTTAGAATGATAAAAATCTGACTTTTAAAAAGGAGATCAATACGTATTCGGTGTTTATCATAAAAGGTTCCAATGGCACATGTCATGAACTTTCCCAAACACTGAGTGCTATAACTTCTACTTTCCCATGGTTTCTTACTTCAGTCTTCTCCTTGGTATAGCCATGCCAACATTCAAGTTCAGGTCCTCGTTCTAACTCTAGAATACACCATACAACCATCTCTTCACCTCTACTCTGTATGCCCAACCTACACACTGCTTCCAGATGAATCGCTCTGAAGTACAGATCTAATCACGTCACTCAACCAGCAGCTTGCAAAAGCAAAGGGAGAAGGGGCTTCAGTATTACCCACTATTTAGCCAAGACCCCTTATTCTAGCTTTCAGGACTAAGCTTCTTCCTCACCTTGTAGTCAAACCAAAGTGCACGAGGCCACGGGAGTATCATTTTTGCCTTTGCTCATGTGGGTGCCTTGCTTCCTGTCACTACTTACTCCTTCTCTCAAAGCCCATCTCAGTACCCGGAGGCCCTCCAGAAGCCGCACGCCTCCCACTGAGTTAGGTCTTACTGCACGTGGGCATGTAGACGGGAGGTCCCACCTTCCTCAGTCAACTTCATGACTTGATTAACATATGTCAAGTCTTTCAGAATAACTTTACAGGGGTTGTTTTTGGTTTTGTTTTTCTGGTGCTTTGCCTTAAAGGCCTCAGACAGGGGGCTCTGAGTGCAAATCATCAGTTTAGGTTCTCTCAGCTTCCAGTTTGGACTTCTGGGTTCACCGTGGTGCCGGTGGCTTGATGGTACCAGTAACGAGAGGTCACCAATGCTCAGCTAGAGCTGAGCAGCACTACAAGAGCTCTGAACAGCATTTTCTTAAAGAGGGATCTTTTCCAGAAGAAACTAACAAGTCATTGAAATGAGGCTCTATCTCTTACTTCCCTCCTCAAATCAAAACCAAAGAAGCTTCATCAAAAGTAAGGGTAGGCCTCTCCATGACACGACCCCCAACTCGGGACTCACCTTCCGATGCTCTGATCCCATAGCCGCCCCTCTTCTCACCGGGAGGCACATCGAGCAGCTGCATGATTCTGTCCAGGAGCCCGTGGATGATCTCAAACCCAGGGTTCTTGTTGTAATAAACAGCACAGAGGTGCCTGTAGTTTCTTGCACCTACGTCTAAAAAAGTAAAAGAATTAAGAATTAGTCACAAGTCCACACTGACCACTACTTAAGAATCTGACTGACCCCAACACAAACTTGGGCAAAGTCAACAAAAAAGAAAATGGTCAGCAAATACATAAAGAGCCATTCAACCCTAGAAATGCAAGAGAAGATGTTTCGTCTACCATCAAATTCCCGGAGGTGTTTTTATTTGGGGGAGGTGTGGAAAACCCTCAATACTGGCCCAGGAACAATAAGGCTTCACTGTGGTATAAACTGGTAAAATTCTTTTTAAACCATTGAGCAACATCAGAGCCTTAAAACTTCATTCGCTTTTATTCACAATACTTCACAATACAAAGGAAGTAATCCTAAACACACCAAAAAGGTTTCATGTAGAAAGATATTATTTCTGCAGAAAGCATTATGTCAATAGTGAAATAAGAAACCAACTAAACTGGGGAGTGGCTACATAAGTACGGTAAAATCACTCAGCAGAACACTATGCAGCTGAAAAGCATCTTTATAAAGATTCATCATGATAGAGCTAGAGCAAATACTTCAAATAGTAAACAAACAACAACAAAAACCAAGAGGCCATAAAGTTCAAAACAGTCAGAACTAAATTACAGCAGCCTCATGAACCGGCGCCCATGGGGACTGGTGGGTGCCGGATAAATGTAAGTAGACGCTCCGGTGACCGAATTCAAGCAGCCGGCAAAGTTTTTGCTGCTTGAGAGTGTGTGTACGTTGTTTAAAGAAGAAAGCAAAGAAGAGAACGACTACACAAAATCAGAGTCGGGAGTATTCTAGGTCAAGGGCGGGTGTATGATGGGAGGGTCTTACCCGAAGCTGCAGATACTCAGTGTGATGGTTACGCTAGTTCAGGCACGGCCCACCCAGCCCAGGAAGGCTCTGAATGCGGCCCAACACAAATTTCTTAAAACACTGAGATTTTCTTGTGACCTTTCATTTAGCTCATCAGCTGTCGTTAGCGTGGGTGTATTTTACGTGCGGTCCAAGACAATTCTTCCAGTGTGGCCCGGGGAAGCCACAAAGTTGGACACTGCTATACTAGTGTTTGCTTTATGGTATCTTGTGAAACCGTATTTTATATGCACTTCACAATTAGAACCTAAAAAAGGCAATACATGAAGAATCACAACTATGTAAATATAACCATGAGCCAAAAAGCTCCATGCACAGAAAGAAGACTGAAAAGAAATACACCTACATGTTGACAGAGGTTATGTTTGGGCAGGGATCCTTTTATTAAAGTTTTATCTATTTTCTGTTTTTTTCCTTGATTAGGATATATTATCCTACTTTGAAATTCAGAACTTAAAAAAGGTAACGTTTTTATAAGAACTGCAACAATTCAAATGAACCCTGACAGTGGACTGGATAACAAACTGGGGCTCATCCATATACATAATGAAATACTGCTCAGCCATAAAAAGGAACAAACCAGTTGGTAGACTTGATGATTTAGATTAATCTCCAGGGCATTATACTGAATAAGAGAGGCCAGTCTCAAAAGGCTACATACAACAAATGGTGGTATGACATTCCGGAAAAAGCAAAACTATCCAACTGAGAATGGCAGTGGTTGGCTAGGGTTAGATGCTGGGGTAGGGGAGTGGATGGGGAATGTCACTATGATGGGACAGCGTGAAGGATTTTCGGGGTGAAAGAATGGTTTTGTATCTTGTAGTGATGGTTACAAAAATCTAAACCTGTATTAAAACTTTTTTTTTAAAGAAGCACATATTCTCAAATTCAAATTCATAGACTCAAATTCAATTTCCCCTTATAATGGTATATACACTTGTGGCCCTTTAATAAAATCTGAAGGAGACCACTACTCTAACACAAACTCTGAATAAATGTTGGTTTCATTTTGCTCTTCAAATTGGGAAAAGAGAAAGACTAAGCTAATGTCTATCTGGGGGAATAAACTGAAAATAAAAAGCTGCTTCATATTAGCAAGTATTGGGCAAAAGTTCTTCTACATATTTATTCGGAGAAGAAAAAATTCTATGTTCTACATTAAATTACAGCAGGCCAGAGGGTGGAGGAGAGACAAGAAGTTAATCAATAAACAGCTCAAGACCCGAAGCCAACTGCTTACATTCCCGAATGCTCGCTGAAACTTTCCAGTATATTCCACTGGCTATTTCCTCGATTATTCAGAGAGAAGTTGACCGTCACAAGCTACTGTATCCTGGTTACCTGTGAACTTTCCAGACTATTGCCCACAACCAATCCAAAAGCAAATACACCTTTCCTTATGGACTATGCGCCTATCCCAGAACTGTCCCCCACTTCTCTTTTCCATCCCCCTAAACCATAGCCAATGTACATTCCTTCAAAACAACGTAATCTGTCTTCTCCTAACTCATTGCATAAAACAGCCCCGTCAATCCCAGGACAGCAGACAAGTTTGTCTTCTCCATCTCGCCCTGCTGCTGGTGGTTTAGACCACACGCCCCAGGACCTGGTCCCTTCTCTGCTAGTGTATGACTCAATAAATTCTTTCTTTAGAAAAACTTTTGGCCTCAAAGGTTTCTGATGAACAATTCCCACTGCCATAACTGACACAAAATATTTAATGCCTTTTCCCTTCCAGATATCTAAATAAAGTATGGGTATTTTAAGACACTGTACTCAACTACTAAAGTAATATAAAAGTAAGCAAGTACATAAATGGGGTAAAAGAAAAAAGAAATCTATGTTAAATGATTATCTGCCATGTGCCTGGTACTTAATACCTATCTACCTATCTATCTATAAACTTACTTAATTTTCCAAACAATCATGTAGGATAGGTTTTGTTACCCCTATAAAACAGAACAGGGAAAATAAAATGGAGAAACAAAAGCTCGGAAACATTTTGCCCAAAGTCAAGCCAATTGTAATTAATTACATAGCTAGTAAGTTACAAAACCAGGATTTGACAGAGATCATACAACTCTAAAACCCAGGCTCTTTGCTCTATACAGTGGAAATCTCTAAAGGATTTAAATAAAATCTCTAAGTCTCTGAAGGATTTAGATGAAAACAAATAATATAAGGGCAAACTTGTATATGGATATATACCTACTTAATCTGGTCAAAGATGTGCATTCTTGAAATGTTTTTGATATAATAAACAGATGTTTGAGTTTTGAAAAGTTTTCATATTTGAGAATTCTAGTTAAACAACTGGAATAAATTATTTTTAGAAGTCAATTAACTAAAGTTCCTGCCCATGAGTAGTATTGGTAACTCATGGAAAGTGGATTCTAAGTTCAACGCTGACTGAACACATACCTATTACGTTCAAGGCACTCCACGCTGGGTATCCCTAGAGGGGGAAGGTCAAAGCCAGCTCAGGGCCCGCACAGGCTAAACCCTCAACAGTTATTTTCTGAATAAATGAATAAAGCTGGAAAAGGAGATAAGGACACACACATTTAACCAGGCCAGGCCAGTGGGCCACATTCTAAGTCAGCGGACGTAGGAAAGCGAGTACCATACTACTGTCACTTTCTATCACTTACATTTGCAAGGATAAAGAAATCTGGTGTCTAAATGCTCTAATTGGAGGTATAAGAATAGAGATTAATATTAAAATCAAGCAGGCACAAAACCTCACAAAATCAACCGCATGCATAAACTCAAATTAGGGGCCTGATGTTTCTCTCTCTCTCTGTCTCTTTCCCTCCCTCCCTCCCACTCCCTCCCTCTCCCCGCTCTCTCTCTCTCTCTCTCTCTCTCTCCCTCTCCCTCCCTCCCTCTCCCCCCTCTGTCTCTCTCTCTCTCCTCTCTCTCCCTTTCTCTCTCTCCCTCCCTCCCACCCACCCTGAAGGGAAGAAAATGAAATGAAACAGAACTAAATTATCCCTTTCATAACACTGACTTGCTCCTGGGCATCTCTGCCATGTGGTACCCATTTGTTGGTGTCACATGCTTCCACTTTAACACACAGACACACACTGAAACTACTTTGTTCCATTCCTTTTGCCGTGAGAGGAGAGCCCAGCAGCAATGCCACCATTCAGAGGGCTTAGCAGCATAAACTGGAAGCTTTACTTTGGTAACCTCTGCCTTGGAACACTTATTTCCTGATCTCCAAACGATGTAAAGCTTACCTTTCTGATAAAAGGAGCAACATCTGGTTTAAAGACTTAGAATTAAAAAAAAAAAAAAAAATTAAGTGATTTTTGATTATCAGAATAATATAATTACAATAAAAAATAGGACTTTAAAAAAATTATACTCCAAGAAAGATTTCAGGATGTTTAGAGTACATACAATAATCAGCTATACATTTTTAGGTTCCATTTGCAATTTTTTTTGAAAAGGCCACTGGCTTTTAAGGCTTTGTACTAAAACCACCATAAGAATTAGATTAAACTCATTATTTAGGAGGCCTCTCTCAACCCCCACCACTGATGGGCAGTTTTTCACATTTCCCAAGAGGTACCACTCCCCGTACCTAGACTTGCTTCCTCACATCCCGCTACGATATTCCTTCTACTGTGGCCCAACTGAAAAAAGAGAGTAACCACATATGCAGTCCTACCCATCCCTCCTGGGGGAACCTGCTGGGTACACTGAAATTCCCATTTCCTAGGATTTTGCACGTGGGACCATATTACATCACAAGTTCACTGACTGCAAGCCTCAAAATAAGAACTATTTAAATTTCATGCCGAAACTAGAGTTTGCTGGAATGACTCAGTTCTTTACAACACAGTTACCAGACCTCTTGTGTCATGCCACCAAACAATTCTGCTTTTTAAATGAGCTTGCCAAGTGTGTCAGCCTAAATTACCAACATATCTCCCAGACTTCACAGTCCTGCCCGGAGAGGCTGAGCTAAACCACCCAAAGGAGGGCGGCTGGCTAGGATTCTGTATGCTGAAAGAACACGCCAAACAGTTTTTTCTTAAAGAAGAAAAAGGAAAAACTGGTATATGATGTCCCTCAGTAGATGACGCTTGCATACGACTCACATTTTTGGCATGGACTCTTGCCTAGTGTAGATCGTCTTTCACCAAAGTACCAATCATCTTTAAAAGCAAATTCGGGATGGCAGGTTATCACATACGGCAGACTGGCAAAGGGCAGAGACTTCAACCTTTCCTGTTCTATTCTCACCTTCATCTAGATGCCCAAATACAGATGCTAGGAGAAAGCCTACAGGAAACCAAAAAGGTCCCCAGAGTTAACATTGAGCTTAGGATGAACAGTCTGGCCAAGCTCAGAAAATAAAATAAAGCACCTTGATTTTTAGTCTATTCCGGCCAATAAATTTCTTTAAATTTATTTAACATTAGTCCCCAAGAGACTGAAGTACATACGTATCTTCTGAAAAAAAATCCAGAGTACTAGTAAATGATTCACAAAAGCTACAAGAATGCTTTGAAGACATACACCTTAAAAAATTATATCTAATGTAGGAAAACAGGAACCTTTATACGCTTTCAGTAGGACTGCAGCTTTGTAAAAAATCCCTTTTGGAAGAGAATTTGACAAGACAGCAAACTTTTAATGTGCACACCTATTTTTAATTTTAGAAATTTTATTTCTAAAAACATGTATTTGTATAAAAGTATGAGGATATCCATTGCGACATATTTTTAACAAAAACCTGGTAGCAATCTAAATATTCATCATTGACAATCTGAATAAAATAAATAACAGGGCATCTGTACAACTGAGTATTATGCAGCCATTAAAAAGAATGAGGTGGACAGAATGTGTTTGCAGGAAAAAGCAAGGTTCACAGGAAAAAGCAGGAGAGGTAAAGCATAACCCCACTGGTATAAACCCAAAATAGTCTTTAGTCATATCCGTGGCTACATATGGAAATGCACAGAAAATGTCAGGCAACTAATTCTAACAGCATTAGGGAGAAGTGGATATGTGTATTTTTTTAAAATACCAAGAGAATAGACTTACTTTTGAATAAGAAATATACACTTATGAATGTTCTTAAGAATATTACAAATACATTTTCAATTTTAAAAACAAACAAAACTTAAGAACAATTTTTCTTAAAACACATCTATTTTATACCATCAGAATACAGATTTTTCTTCTTTAAATAATGCTGAAAGCCAAGAAAAAAATGTGAGGAAAAATGTATGACCTTCTCAATGCATGAAGGGAAAAGTTATATCCTCGTAGGTTGGCTTTTATTTAGTTAACATAAACCTGAAATGAATTTTTATCTATTAAAAAAATATAATACGCAACGCATGACAGAGCGCATTATACTCACGTTAGCAGATCTTAACTATGTGGAACCGAACGTACTAAAATAACTTTCTACATTAAAAATGATGTTATTTACACAGTTAAGATGCCATCACATATGCGAACGATGCTATTTCAAATATTGTTAATGTCAATGTTCTTTACACCCATATTTTTTGAATTATTAACTGGAAATTCTACATGCCAAAAATATGAAATAGTAAAATTAAATTAATCTAGCCTGATGACATAAGCTCTCTTCAGAAAACCACATGTGGATGCTAGATAATCCTCCATTATTTGATGGCTGCAGAATTAATGGGCAATTTCTCAGAGCTGAAGTATTTCACAAGCTCATAATGAAAACGCTTTCAATGAACTCTTTATCAAGCAGAACTACAAAAAAACTATAAAGCTCTGGCCCTGGTATTTTAGTAGGTTACAATATACGATTTATATGAATGGTACAAACGGACAGCAAACTGAAAACACAAACCAAACCATAAAAGAACAGTGCGTCAGTTAGGGTCCATGCAGCCACAGCCACCCAGGAAGGAAAGGAAGAAGAACCTTAAATACACATTCCAAATAAAATTAAAATAATAAATTCTAGGACTCCATATCCAAACTAGTCGAGGTAAGCAGCAGATCATTCTCTGACTTAGAGAAGCTTCAGGGAGAACAGAATTTTAGAAAGTACTGGAACAGTGATTTGGGAAGCAGAGGAAATGCGGCCTCTGCAGCAATACTTCTGGAGCGAGTAGGAACGGCCTGCAGGACATGAAGGCTTGGAGTAAGCATGCTTGCTGAGGCATGGGAGCCCTCCGAGTAGTTGAGGGCCTTCATTCAAGTCCATCTACTAGAACAATGATTAAAACCCCAAATTCTTTAAATGCAGTAAGTAGTTGAAACTAGAGGGCATGGCAGTGTGATTATCAGGGTTCTCCACAGATATGAGTATATTCACAAGTCTATGTATCAAATTGACAACTGGACGGCTGTTCTGTGCTATACAACTCCATAAAACCAAACTTAGCTGTCTTTCTTAGGCTACGATCCCTTTTAAACTTACACTCAACCCAGTGGTATGTTTTCTCTTGCCACTTCGGTGAGCTTCTAGGCCACCAGCAGCTTCCGTGACCATCAGGGAATACACAGTGATGGCAGAATTCAATTGGCATTTAATAAAAAGCCAGAATGTTGGACTTGGTAAACAGCGCTGCCTTTCTGGGCACAAAGATTAGCAATTCACAATTAGCTCCTCTGCTCCTCTCAAGTCAATTTCTACTGTTTTGCTTATGGTTTAGTGATCCTCGACATCCAACAGAAAAAAATGAAAGTATTACCGACTGGAATCGATCAATAATGCGCACAGCAGCCTGATCTGCTGGTTTTAGTGCAGCCTCGCCACCTTCCCCGTCATAAAGCTGAAAACATACCCCACAGCAGCCTGCATTCACTTCTCATCCCCCAAACACATGCCACTCTGCCCAACAAAAGGGATACGTCAGCTCAGTCCCTTCAGTCATGACTCATTTTTTTAAATGTTGCAGCAATTTCGAATCTTAAGACTCAATAAATGCAGTGGCTGGCTCAGCCCCAAAGAACTGCAATGTGTCTGAGTCTGAGTGGAAGTCTTCATACTTGAGAAGTGCACCTGATGGGGCCACTAAACAGCAGCCAGCCTCATAGTCTCGTGACGTAGAATGTCAGGTCAGTCAAAAAGTCCACGAGGCCCAGGAAACTGTCCGATGAGGTCGGGCATGAAACTCGGGGCTAGGAGTATTTCCTTGCCTCTTACAGGAATGCAGGTCAGACAGAACTGTAGGAGCCACACTGAAATCCCGTCCCATTCCTTTTCCTTTTCCACTTCGGAAGACAGGCTAGTGCCTACACAAAACTGACACAAGGCTGGCAGAGTGGGTTTTTCCTGAGTTTTGTCACGCCCTTCTCTGTGCTATCAGGACACTTCGTGCATCCCCTGGGAGCACTATCTATAAAAGTCGGTTCCCTGGTCTGTCTCCCTCCAGATTGGTAACTCTTTCTCTTATATTCCTAGCAGTCCCTAGAAAAAAAAAAGGGGGGGGGGGTTGGGACTCAAAGATAACTCTTCTACTAGTGCAATGAATAAGACTGTCTTGCTCACTCTCGCCACACATTGCTACCCCTTTTGGGTACTGCCCCACCTAATAAAAACTTGGGGCATTTTCATATTAACTGCAAAGCTCCTCTATCATTTCAGTTTTGATGGTCAAGACATTTTTTTCTTCAAACTAGTTTCATTATTTAGGAGGAAAAGGCTAATGTAAATCCAACAGAGAAACGTTTGGTTTGAAAGACAGTAAAAACACAGGTGCTCAAGTCATTAAAAAGGAGTGCGTGATGAATTACTGGAAAAAACACTGTTTTTCTTAAGTAAACTATAAGTACATTTTGGTTTTCTTATTCTAAACAAACAAACAAACAAATAAATAAATGAATTCTGAAAAAGTGCACAATGGAAGAAAAACCAATTAAGTCAAAGGTCAGGATAAAAATGAGCCCAGGTGCTTCAGGAATGGGACACGGGACACTGACCCTGGAATGACCAGCAAAGGTTATCAAGTCATTTTCACAGAAAACCAGCAGACAAGGATGCTAGGTATGTAGCAGTAGGAGTTGCTACCACCCTAATAGTAAAAGCAGACACCGGACAGTGCTTATGACATGGCTGGAACTTTTCCAAATGCCCTTTCATTTAACCCTCATAATGAACCTAATAAAATAAGGGCTACCATTATCCCCATGGCACAGATGAGGAAACTAAGTCACACAGAGACTGAATAAATCATCTAAAGCAGCTGGCAGGTGGCAGAACTCGGACTCCCACCCAGGCCTCTAGCTGCAGGCTCTCTGCGGAAGCGCGGGGCTCTGCTGCCCCTGCCAGAGAGAGCTCTATGTACACCAGATGGCAAAGGGGGGGCCCCACATGTACAATCCACCCGAAGAGCTACTTCTGTTATGAAATAAAACCCAGGCTGAGCTGAAGAGGAAACATACTCTGGGTAAATTAAAGCAAAGCTATGTTTTCAAGATGGTAAACTTACTGGGTAGATGTACCGCCTCTTGTTTTTCACATCCCACTGATAGGGTAGAAAATTTTAAAGGAAAAGAATGAACCACAATGATGTACGACAACAGGCAAAGGTAATGATCAGATGGAAATGGCTCAATGGGGAACACGGCAGCATAATCACAACTAAAATTAGGAATAAAAGGAGTCTGCTGGAGAGATGAGAACTACCTTCCTATGAAATACAGTGCAGCAGACATGCAGACCTCTGAGTTTAAAAGGATGCGGACTGGGCTTCGGGGTCATCACCAAGGTTTCTTGGTGAGCAATGACTGCAGCACTAACACTTAAGACCAGCTCTCTCCAAGTGGGGAGGTTATCCCCAAACACGGGCCTTGGGGCAGAGTGAAGTCTATGTCAGGGTCTTCCAAGAAACACAGAGGACAAGAAAAAAACAGTAGTGGCACCTCTGCCCAGGACACTAAGGCTGTAAAGTGCTGTGTGCTCACAGCAAAACCTTCCCCGTGGCAGTTATGGGGACCCCAGCTCACTCCTTACCCTCCAGCCCCATAAAGTCCATAGAGCCCCACAGGGAGTCCTAGTGGTTAGAGCACAGGCCTACTGCTGAAACAATATTCCAAAACTTTTGAGGAAAACATAGTGCAATTAACCTAATCCTGTATTTATAAATATGTTTGAATCACCAAAGATCAAAACAACATAAAACTCAAAGAAATAAGATGAAAGAAAACAAGCCCAAGCTAACAGCAAAAACGTGACATTGGAACTATAACAAATTCTTAGTTTTCTGTACCAATGGAGGATTTTGAGAACCCTCAAAACTATTTTTAACTGGCACTGAAAATGTTTTCAGATCTCTATAACAGTAAATTTACCACCCAAAGAAAATTCTACATAGACTGATAATGAAATGAGCTTTCATTCCCTAAGGATATATGCACTGAGGCCAAATGCTGACCCTAGCTCTAAGTCCAATATTTATGCAACCTTGAGCAAATAACCACTTTTCTGTCTTAATTTTCCTACACATTAAATAAAAAAGGACACTTTTTAAAAAATCTCATCTGCTTCAAAGAGATGATTTAATAATCAAAAGAGAAAACGTACATTCAAAAATTGTTTTGGAAAAGTAAAAGGCACCATACAAATGCAAGGTGATGCTGTTAATGGAAAACAGGCTGCATACCAGGAGCATGTGGAATCGGGCCTCGGCCGAAAAGTTTGCTACAGACAGTCCACACACAGACACTTGGGGTGGGCGCCCCTCTGTAATACCTATTTCCTAAGACAGGTCAACTTAAGCAAGTGTCCTCGACTACTTTCGGTAGTCAGAATGATGCCATGCTATCTTCTTCAGGAGCAATGAGGAAAAGGCCTCTGCTTTCGTCAACTGCTTCAAAAGGACTCACTCCGAATCCTGCAGTCTGCAGGAAGACTCACAAATGAGCTCTGCTAAGAGATGAACTGTCAGATCCAGAGAACCAAGGAAATCCTGCCCACAACGCAGTCATCTGAGGGCACTGCTCACCAGAGACGACCTCCTACAGCTCCAAACAATCAGACTTGTATAAATGTGAAGACATGGAGAAGTCTGAATGAGACAAACTTCCGTGACAATCAGGTGTAAGCACTTACCAACTATATATTTATTCATTAATCACTGCGTCCCAAATGTGGGACCAAGCAACCTGCTGCACTAACATGTCCAGACCATACTCCAAAGAGACAAAAACAGACAAGACACACTCACAATCACTAGTACAACAGTGGTGATGAACAGTCAATGAAAAAAATGACAAGACACCAAGTACCTTAAAATGATACGCACATAAATCACGTGATACGAGAAAACAAGAAATGTTCCATAGTGCTGCTCAAGTTGAGGTTTTAATAGGGCTCTTCAAAAATGTTATTAAATTCTTTGTTAAAATTTGCTTTCTGTTAAGAGAAATGAGAGCTGTACTAACCAAATATCTAGACCTTGCTTGGGTTGGTTCAAATAAATCAATCCTGAAAACTAAATTTATGAAACAATTGGGAAAATGTAAGCACTAGCTAGATCTCTGATGATAGTAAGATACAAAAATAATGGTGTTGGGTGAGTCAAAGAAAGAAAAAGACAAAAGTGGTAGTCTTTATCTTTTAGAAATACATACTAAAGTGCTTGTTGATTAAATGATATGATGTCTGGGAAATACGTTAAAATAATGTATTTTATTGTGGGGACGTGCGTTGGAGTTTAGATGAAAGAAGCCAAGCCACGTGTTGGTAATTGCTGAAGCTAAGTGCTAGATTCACAAGGGTAATTATACTATTTTCTCTACTTTTATAGACAGATGGAATTTTCATAATAAAAATAAATATGACTCATTCTTACCTCTGCTAGAATCTTTTACTACAATGTCAGAGATTTCAAAGAGTTTCAGAGGAAGGGGCATCTTCCGATTTGCAGCTATGGTCTTTAGGAGGCCAGGAAGAAGGGTAGTGCGCGCCACCTGCAGGAGAAGACATGAAATTGCACTGACCACATAGGAACCAGACAGACATACATACAACAATAGTTCCCCCTTATGTGTGGGGCTTACATTCCAAAAGCCCCAGTGGACGTCTGAAACCATAAACAGTACCGAACCCTATGTACAAGGACTGTCCAGAAAATATCCAGCCATCAATGCCTCTATTTTTCATGCTGGACACCTGGATACTTTCTGGACAGCCCTCATATACTATGTTTTCCATACATATACACATATGTAAAGTTTACAGCTTTAACCGAACTGCCAGCATCACTGCTCTTGCACATTGTTAAGTAAAATAAGGGTTACTGAGGCACAAGCACTGCCATACTGCTACCGTCAACCTGATAACCCAGGAGGCTACTAAGTGACTGACAGGCAGTAGCATACACAGTGTGAATACACTGGACGAAGGGATGATTCGTGTCCTGGGCAGGACGGGATAAGATGGCGTGAAATTTCGTCATGCTACTCTGAACAACATGCAATTTCAAATTTCCGACCTGTTTATTTCTGGAATTTTACATTTAATACTGCCAGGGTGACCATAGTTAATGGTTAAAAACTACAGTGAAACTGTGGATAAAGGGGTCCATGGGAATTAGTTAAAGATAAAGCCAAAAGACACTTGTGGCTTCATAGGAATATACTTCTGGAAAATGCAATGCCTAATATCCATGCCACATTTAATTTTCAATTCCAGGACACTAAAAAGAAAACTAAAAATATTCTGGCATCCAAACTTATGAAATAAAAAAATAAATTTGATTACAAAATAAGTGAGAAACAATTTTCATAACAAATATAATTGCTCATAGCTAGAATTGGTTATTTTATCATCATTTTTAAAATTAAAGTTAGCTTTCAAGATTTCAAATATGTAAATTTCCATATCCTGCCTTTTTTAATGAAGTAATTAAAGTAGATCACAAACATATAAATATTTAACTAAATTAAATATGAATTAAAAATTCATATTAATCAAAAATTTAAAAAACACACCATAAATGTAAATGCAATTAAAATACGAGGGCAATGAGGAAAACAGAACACAAACATAGGCATTAAAAAAACTACGCAGCTACTATGGGTGGGCTATGACTATGGTTTTCAGCTTAGTAGCCAAAGAAGTACAAAAAGAAAAAAAGGTGGGGGGCAAAATTTCCCTGCTTCTGTCTGTGAAATAAATTTCTCATTCTCAGATACATGAGATATGTTAGCTTTCAACACATCATGTGACCAGGAGGGTTTTATGAGCAGTGGTATGACATCATCGAGAGCCCGCTCCACAGTCAGACTCCAACACCATGATCTTTTGCCCAGACTACTGCACAAGCCTCTTAAGCTGATTTTCCTGCTTCCACTCCTGCCACTTAATGGTCTATTTTCCACACAGAGTGATCCTTTAAGACTTAAGTCAAACCATGGAACTCCCCTGCTCAAAAATCTCCAACAGGTTTCCTTCAATTTTTGAATACAGCCCATGCCCTACACAGGGCCCTGCATGAATTGGCCCTGGTCCCCTCTCCAAGCTCACGCCTGGGCCAGCCACACACCTCATAACCGCAAGTGGGCTTCCACGGCAGGCCTCCGCCCTTGGCTCTTCTTTGCCTGGTACAGTCTTCCCTGGAGTCACATGTGGCTACCTAACTTTCTTCAAGTCTCTGCTCAAAGGTCCTCTTCCATGAGGCCAGCCCTGACCACCGTGCATAACAAGCCATCCTCCTAGGTCCTGCGCCAGTGAGAGTAAGCCCCTGAAAGGACTTGCTAGACTATAGGTTGAGGGAGAGAGAGAACAACTTTCCTGTCACATTCCACTCTACCAGGAAGTGGATATCAGCCCAACTTGGTACTTTCTTATTCTTCACTGTCCCCACTGGACAGAAAGTGGCCAAACGGTTCACAGAAACAAAGCTACAATGTTAAAAGAAAGGTTAACTCACTGGAATATAACCAAGCTACTTTTGTAGATAACTTTTCTTAGTTTTTCTTTCAGTTTATTTTATAGATAAGCCTTCTTTGCTTATTTAAAAACCTATAGCAATACAAAAAGTTTAAACCTGAATCTGATTAAGCTTCTAAATCTACTTATTTACTGAAAATATAGAGGGTCACTGGAATATAATCAGCAAAATTCCAAATGTGTGAATTCTATGGAACAAATGACCCAATTTGTTCAACAAAGTGAAAGGTGGAGGGTGGGGGAGGGTGGGGGAGGGTGGGGGGAGGAGAGGGGATGAGGAGAGAGTAGAGAGAGACATGGATGGGTAACTAGAGATTTAAGAGTCTTAAGATGCACATCAATCAACTATGATGTAAACCTCATCTGAATCTGAAATCAAACCATTAAAAAAATTGAGACAACTGGGAAAATTTGCACAATGACTGGATATTTGAGGATATTAAGAAATACTATTGCTAATTTTGGGGGATGTGGTAATATTCTGTAATTCTGTTTGTAATAACTATAATGAAATCTTACATATTTTAGCTAAATAATATTACTCTTATTTTATCCATTCACATCATTTACTACTATTATATCTACCATCAGAAAATAGTCCATAGTTAAGAATTATACAGGAGAAAAACAGACTTAAACAACAAACTGAGTTATAAGACCATCAGCCAACTTTAAATTTAATTTAACCATAAATAAATATAAACCTGTTAGCTACATTAGCAAGGGTAGGAAATATCTGTTGGTAAAACAGGAATAAAATATAGACTCTGTCAAGTCTAACAGACTCACTTTTATCTCTAATGTATTTTATGCAGAAATATTGATTTTTAAATGTGGTAAACCACAGCTATTTATAGCAACATTTATTGAGTTTGTTTTCCTCCTCCTTACATAAAGTAGATTACAACACAATATAAACCCTGCAGCACATAACATTACCACATCTTCAGAAATTTATCAAGCTTGATAAATGAGACTGGGAGAAAAGGAAAATTTGGAATAAACTCACATAAAAATCCATTAAGATTTACTGAGAATTCACTCTATCCAAATGAATTTGAATGTCTCTTGTTAAAAAAGAACACCATGGGCTTCTTTTAAAAGCAGTGGAGAAGCTAGTGGACCTCAAAAAAACAAAACATAAACCTCATTCTCACAACCCCTCTAAACTAGTGTAAGGACTCTTCGAAGTTCTGACACTGATTACAGAGAAAGAGTTCACGCATTTGATGCATACTAGTACCAATTAGGTTTTTAATTAGTCAAGTTCTGATCTGCTACATTAGTAGGTAGTTCTACAGATTTTTAGTAGGTAGTTTTATAGATTATAAATTTAGATTTTTTTTAGAAGTTACACAAATATTTTTAGAATACAGCCCCCTACTTTTACAGAAGTGAAAACCAAAACCCAAAGAAACTCTCTCAAGTCACAGAGTTCAGATATTATTTTATAATAGCATTAACTTTCTATAAAGCATTTCCTCCCAATTCTAAAGTTCCCCTTGATTCTAGAACACATAAATTTCTCTAAAGTCTGGATTAAAAAAAACATATAGAACTGTATCCTCAAGGAAAACAGCGGGAGAGCTTATTAGGATGAGAGAAAGATGAGTATCTGAAATCATTAATAAGCAAAGATATTATCACATTGAAATGCTGTTTGTAGTGAATACCCTAAACTATAATGTAAGTCATTTCACATTTACCATTAAGGTAAGTATCATTCCCATTTAAATGTTCCTAAACACAGTAAGAAACTGTCAGTAAACCTGTGAAAGACAGGGGATAGACAACAACTAATGAAACTTAAGGGAAGTACTTGAAACAGGTGTTGATTCATTTATTACAAATGGGTGCAAACCAGGTGAAATCTGAAAATAGTATTAAAGAAATCAATTATGAAATCAAAAGTTCAGACGGGGCTAGACAGCATAAAGCAAGTAAGAACCAGCTATAAAGTTAATCACTAAAAGATTATGAGAAGTTTTAAGAATTTTTGTCAGCAAAGTGTGTAAGAACCAACTATAAAACTTACTCAAGAAGTGATTGTTTTTAAAAGCTCTAAGATTTTTGTCATCTGAGATATAATTGAAGAGATTTTACATAACTCATGTACTGCCTCTCAGTTTTTACCCAAATTCTTACCTACTTAAAATTCTTACCTGAAACTCCGCTGTCTTAGGGTTACTGATATGGACCGCGTTTGTTGCAGAGATATCCAAACCAAGTTTGTCAGCAATATCTTCTTGGGAGCACTGAGAAATACATACAAAATAGATCAACATGCAAAAGCAATGACCAAATTCAATATGAAGAAGTATTTAATGTTTTAAGTCAGCCTGTGGTCTCACAGCAAAGTTGATTCTCTATGTAAATAAACATATAGCAATTAACCCAAGCCCACAGCAGATGCAACTTAACATTAATAGCTCTTGTACGATGAGTTTCAGCCACGATACAGAGAAAAGTAAGTTTTTCACATGGAAATGGAGGTGTAACCTATACTAGGAACTCTCCTAAGCTCTTCCGATGTGCCTTCCCAGTCCAATCTCCTACCCATCGCCTGAACCTTACACTTTTCCCTGCCTTTACCTAAAATACCCTCCTGCCCTATTTGCTGCCATCTCCCAAGGCTCTACTTAAAAGACATCTCTTCTGCCTCTTGCATAAAAGTATCCCTTATGTCGCTAGTCAGAAATTCTCTCCCTCCTCCATGTCCCGTAGCTTCCCATTTTGATGGCCACTATAATCTCTGCCAAAGCCATATGGGTTTATGGCGAAATGGTAGGACTGAGAGCAGAGTTTAACTGAACTCTGCCCAGTGTTCTTCCTACTGTATCATTTAAATTTTGTGCATGTGTGCTTGATAGAGCTCCAGGTAAAAAATAAACTGCTAAGCACTCATCGACCAAAAAGAGAAAGATGATTATCGCCCTCAAAAATCAGGACGGTTGGCAGAAGTAGTGAAAATTAAACTTACTGACTATTAGATACAGGAAGTCTAATGATACATGAGATAATGTAACGCAAATAAAGTGCATGGCACAAACTAAATGACCAAAAAACATTAATAATGATAATGAATAAATCATTACTGAAATAAATAATTATCAATATAGCAATGCTAACTTTGTGAAAAAGTGAAACTTTACATGGAAACTGATGCCCCATCAGATTCCTGCTCTTTCCCAACCCTGGTGCCAATGCTCACTGTACTGTTTTATGAAATGGTCCTCAAGGACCAGCTGGCCTGTATTTCACTTAGGAAAAACGAATGGGCTTAGAGTCACTCTGTGCCCACGCCAGTGCTAACGATTCTTGCCATGTTCTCTTGGGGAGCATCACACAGCCACCTCCAGGCACTGCCAAAGACAGCGCTCTGACCTGCCAGGGCTGAGAATGGTGGCAGGCACGCTAGGAATGACCATATACCTCCCCCAGAGCAGAGAGAAGACTTAAATATAACATGATCTGTTAATTGGGAAATGCAGTCTATTCTCAAACAGAACTCATATAAGAAAAAGGATCCACACACACAGCAACGCAGCAAGGTGTCTGAGCGACCTTGTACTTCATCATGACTATGGGTGATAAGGGACAGAGATAAGGAGTAGTTGAAATCAAGGCATCCTGAAGTGGCAGTAGCTATAATACAGAAAGGAGTATTTCTTAAATTTAATGTTTATTGTTTATTTTAAAGTGTTAGAAAAAAAATAAGTGAATGAAGCCCACAATTTTTACAAATATTTTTATAATAAGGCCAAAGGACATATTTAGTTTTAAAAGTGAGCTAATTTAGAAGAAAGTATTACAACTAGTAGGCAGATACAGCAAAAATCACCATGACAAGATGGGACTTACACCTGGGAAGTTAAAGGCTGGGTTTTCGGAAAAGAAGGGCCATTACACCCATTACAAAGCTCAGGGATGCTCAGGTCTGCTTAGGAAGGATGTGATTGTATAAACACCTGTAATGTGAAAATTCCTGTAGGAAAACTGCTATGACCAATCTGAAACTCTCTACCATCTCCCTCCTTTCCCCTGGTGACAAACAATGCGATGAAGTGAACAGACGGGCCCTTTTGGTGGGACAGCTCAGTGGTAGGCCTGGGCTGGCGTCCCTGGTCCACGGCTGCCTGCCTGAGCAGGTGGGCAAGTGACCTAAGTGTGTGCACAGGAGCGCCCACTCCGCAGGGCTGCCCTGAGGGCTGAAAGCCTCAGCTCGGGACAGTCTCGGCACAGCAGCTCCGAGCTCCGAGCTCCGAGCAGGGGGCCGAGTACGTGTCCTCCAAGACGCCTGGGGCCACACCGCTACAAAAGCAAGTCCTGTGCCACTAAATATAACTGCAAAAAATAAAATGCAGGCCTCAATGCTGTTTTTGTATTTCCCATCCCATGAAGTCACTGGTGCTCACACGGTGCACGTACACGTGTACACATATGTGAACGAGCCGGTGCTGTAAACCGAGCACACAAAGCGTGAGGAAACGGGAAAGCCGTGCTCTGGAAGTTGGAAGGCCAGGAGCCCGGTCATGGGTCTCCTGCTGTCTGGTACCCCTCACCTTCCTCCGGCCTCAGGCTCCCCTGTGATGCAGTGCCCGGCATGCCACAGGCACCACAAATGTTGTTGAACAAATTATTGAATTAGAAAAAATGAAGGTGGAGGACTAGATCTGGGAGGTCCCTTCTGATGTTACCGTCCCGTGAAGTACAAAAGCTCAGTAAAGTGACAAGAGACAGGTGGCAGCTCCCCACCAGCCCTCATGTACTGGTGGTGACCCCACCACTGCCTTCTGTAAATACGCTAAAAGGCTGAGGGTGTCGGGCTGGAAGTGGGTTGAGAGGAAGAAAGAAGCAGCTTTTCTGGTTGTCTCCGTCTTAGTTCAGTTTCTGCCCTACGTCACTAAGTTGAAACTTAACAACTCTGGTCGGCATCACAGAAATGCTCAGCAAGACAGAAAAGGAACTACAAATTGCATGCACATTTTATTCTTTTCAAATGGTCAGTCTGGTGAGGGAGGGGGACTTCCTTCTGATTTTGTAATAAAATGCATTTCCTGATTTAGGCCTTTTAAGTCAGCTTTTCAACTCAAAGCAAATGTTTGTGAACATGTTCAAAGGCGAAGAACTCAGTGTAACATGGAACAGCCCCCAAGCCCGTAACCAGGGCGGCATCTAGTGGACACAGCACAACTGAATTAAGACCAAAAATGCTAACTTAATAAATGCGGTATGAAATTCACTGTGAAGCGTCAACTCTTACATGAAACTGTAAAACATGTTGTCCTCTATCATTTACGACACAGTTTTCGTTCTCTGTGTTTTTCTGTGACCAAGAAATCTTCCAACACTTCTTTACTAGAAATGGTACAATCTCAAATAACAGCAGATTTTATAAATTCACATAAGGAGTCACAGACTAAATAACTGAGAGCAAACAATCAGCTAAGGAAAAACAGCCTACCAGAGCAAATGTAAGCGCTTCCGTAAACCCAGCGGCTGCCATGTCGTGTCTCAGGAGTTCTGTGAGTTTGTTCAGGGGAAACTGAGGGGGAAAAAAAGGCTTTTACTTTATTCCACTCCAATAAAATTTCCAATTAAAAAAAAAAAAAAAGGTTTATACAGACATGTCATTAAAAGGAAACCACCGTCCCACCACTACTAACATACTGCTAGTACCACCCTCTCCCTCACCCCCGACCTCACTACCAATACTACAGACAGGCAAGCCCCCTGGTCTCACCTCTCCCCCACACAGCTTCTGCCCCCAGGCCCAGGCTGAGAAAATGACTCTCCCACTTAGCGATTCAACAAGAGCTCCACACTTAAAACCTGTCTTTCTTCAAAGAACGAGTCATCACAGGTTTTCAACTCATTCTAATCAACTGGGCATCTGTTTTGTATCCTCTCCATAGCAAAAGCCTCCATAGCAGAGCATGTCCAAATACTGCTTAATTCCTATGTTCTGGTTTTCTCAAAACCTTCCTGGCATTCAACAGCCGGTTTCTAACAATAAGGAGTGTTTACTTAAGGGTGCAATCTTACTTGATTAGCTATGGTGAATGTTTTCGGGAGAGTCATCTGAATGTTGTTATATCCATAAGCAATAGCAGCATCTTCTACAATGTCACAGGCATGCATAACATCAGCTCTGGTCGGAGGGATCTCAATCTCAATCTGATGCCCATCCCCAACAACGTCTGACTTTAAGCACATCCTGGTCAGAAGCTTTGCAAGATTTTCTGGGGTTTCCCTGAAATAGAAATGTATAAACTATAAACTTCACTGGATTAGTTAAAACATGTTTATATTGTTTTAAAATATGCTATTACCTGAAATTCTCTTTTTGAATTCCACTAGATACAAGACATCCTAACTGATATTCTATCATCCCTTATCTTCCTCTGAAGGGATTTCAAAACTATGTCCAAGCATTCTTCCAGGAAAAATTTAAAAGTCCTGTATACACTTCAACTTTAAATTATCTCTAACTGTACATAGATAAATGAAGTTTTCAGAGCATACCTGATTCCAACCTTTTTGTTAATTAGATCAGCTCTCACCATCTCCTTTCGGTAAGCCAGTTCCTTAAAAAAAGTTTCAGAAGTTTAAATCATTTCCTGTCAGATACAGTGTCAGTCTCTATTTGAACTCATTATTACGGTTACAATTACTCTCTCAAAAAACTGTCACTAAAGCAAGACACTGAAAATAAACTTGGTGTTTCAAAACATTATCATGGAAGAATACATTTGTCACATTATATTTATATAGGAGCATCCTACTTGCCAGACAATTGGAATGCTCAGAAATAATATAAAATGCCACACATTTTTCTCTTTTAGATGGTCAGTCACCATTCTCTTCAAATTACTGGTGCATTACATCATTTCTAAAATGCTTGTAAATCCTGAATATTTTCAGCCTCACCTCAAGCAAGCAGGTGTTGAGGACCCAGAAGGAACAGTTGTACTATCCATCATTCTAAGTCTGAGAGTGTTAGGAAGATATTCCTGTCTTATCATTTTTCCCAGTGGGGAAATGCAACCAGGCCTCCAGTCAAGGCTATTAGGCTGCTCCAGGAGACGGTACTGCTGGGAGCATCCCATGAATTGGTATGCACTCGACTTCAGACAGTGTGTAACTACCATGTCTGGCAGGAACAAACATGCATAAAAGGCAGGCTTTCAGCACCTTTGGAAACACATCCATGAATATATCTTATCACTAAATTACTCTCGCAAGTGTTACTGCCACTAGCAAAAAGGCTGTAAATTTGAAAACCTGTTTGGTCTCAGGTATGGACAATGAGCCATGGCCTTGCTCTTCAAAATGTAATTGTCAGGCACAAGCTTTGACACCACCTAAGTGCTTGTTAGAGATGAAGACTCTCAGGTCTTTAGAGCTCGTGCCAGTTATACCTGAACTGAATGATACCAAGCTCCCTAGGAGATGAGAATGCACGTGAGAGTTTGAGAAGCACTAGACTGGATGCCAATGATTGCAACAGTAATAACAAACCTTTACTAAACAGCTAATATAAGCTGAACAGTACAAGACACTCTTGTAAGATCATCTTTACCTTCATAACAGATAGCACTAGTATTCTCATTTATAGATATGGAATCTGAATTTTAGATTAATAATTAGTCCCAGATGACAATAAAGGTAAGCTGCTTAACTCTATTGCTGGTGTACAAGGGCTGTCCGGAAAGTATCCAGCCATGCCATACAAAAAATAGAGGCATTTATGGCTGGATTTTTTCCAGACAGTCCTCGTATTCCCAGTGCTTAGAAAATGCATTTTGGATAATAAGCACCTGATAACAGTTAATGAGTATTAAGCATGCATGCATGCAGTAACAAATGAATGAATAATTAAACAAGTTTCAAGCAGCTTAATTCCAAAGTTCACACCACGAACCATTAGTCTCTCTGACTACCTACCAGTTTTTTCCCCTCGAGTTCTCTTGTTCCAAACTCTATTCTTTTATATGAAATAACAGAAGACTAGCAAAGACCACTCAAAGTGTTTGCAAAAATATGCTATCTTGTGTGAAAAAGCATCTGTTTCCTCCACAGTACCATGCTTTTCTGGGAGGACAGTCTGAGAAGAGTTGTTCTAAGTTTAGAAAGAAAGAAATTAACACCTGATGACACTGGTGTGGTACTCCTTTCCAGAAAGCCCACCACTCAGATTTATGAAAGCTTTTTATAAATGATTTCCAATAAATGATTTCAAGAATTTATCTAAACAAGGAGAAAAGTGAACCAAACTTTAAGATACATTTCTCTTTCTCTTTCCAAAAGTACATACTTCACTTCTATGAACACTTAACAATTCTTCATATTAAAAAGAAAAACTTTTCAAATCAGAATTGTGATAAAACAGACTACAAAGTCATCTCTGGCTAATTCCTATGACTACTGTGGTAAACCATAAAATGGCCACAAATTCTTCCTGTCTTTCCTTGGAGTCTATGTCTCCCCCACTCAATCCATCAAAATCACTGGTTTTGGCCAACAGCACTTGAGCACTGGACGTACTCTCTTGCTGCTGAGAATCCTACAACCACCGCCATCATGTGATAAAGACCATGCCAGCCCCTTGGATGATGAGTGACACCTGACCTGTGGACCCCACAGCCAGGAAGGAGACCTAAGAGAGGCCATCCCAGGTATCCAGCTGCTAACCTACCAGCAGACTGACTACATAGGAGTGAGCCCAGCAAAGGTTTGCCAGGCTGACACCCAGAATCCCCAGATTAGTTTTAAGTCACCAATTCTTAGAATAGCTTGCTACAGAACAAAAGCTAACTGATCACAGCCACCAAAATTAATTTTTAAACAAAAATGATACTGCCCATAATTTCAGTCATGCTTTCTACAGTTATACATTTATTTTAAATTATAATTAATACTCCAGAATAAAATATAATGCTAAATGCTAAGAGAAGGTTTTGATCTTGGCAGGTTTTACCTACTTTAAAATCTGTTTAAATAGCAGAAACTATTCTAGGCTCTATTCACTTCATAAATAATAAAGGAATAGTGAAAAATCCAAAGAAAAAGAGCTCCAAGAATAACCTCATTGAATCCGAGCCATAAATAAATGACTGGGAGGCTGTCATGTATTATAATGGCCACCTTTATATATATAAAGCCATCTTGGGCGGGGGGCGGGGCGGGGGGGTGAGCCTAGATAATTAAGAATAATGCTGGTTTATATTTTTTACCAAGATGCTATATCTTCACAATCATTGTGCTTACCACTAAATTTGCCCTGTTCATATACTTGGTATTATTTATTAGTTACAGTGATGGCCTTCAGCAACTGTTAATTTAAGTGTGAACAGACTGATTAGGTTTGGATGGCTGTAATCTTAAAGGGGTGGGACTTTAAATTACCCAGTTAACTAGTGAGTAAGAGAATAAATCTCAAAAATTATGGCTATATAATGCTGTGGGATATTGTAGTGTGTTGGGAGATGAAGTCAAAGTGTCTGACCTAAAATCCTAGCTCTACCATTTAATAGTAATAGATAAGCTATTTAACATCTCAAGGTCGTATCTCCATCTAGAAAAGGGCATAATAATAGCACCCACCGTCATAGGGTTAATGTGAGGATTAAATCCATATAATGCATATATAGTGCCTGGCATTGTGGATGGGTGGGTAAATGGATGGACAGATAGACCACGAGCACTCTATAGCCATTATCATCATTATCATATTGTCATCACCATCATCATGAAGTTACTTCTTAAATACTTACTGGAAATGTATATAATTTTCCATTAGGAAAAACTACCTCAGCTGCTTCAACCCTGAAAAAAAAAAAAAACATACCAAAATACTTAAGAAAACAAAAAGCCCATAAAATCTAGAAATATGTATAGTTATCAGATTTTTCACTTGGTATACAACTGTAGCCTCAACACATTAAAACTATCCATATTTCAATACTGATGTTTGGATTAATCCTCCTAAAAACATTACTGTAGTATTCCGTGTCCTATGATTCCCATGTCTGTTTAGGTAGCACCCAGCTGATAAGTTTATTTCCTAATACCGTAAATCTCATACCACACATGAACTCCTTGCCAACAGCAACACACACATTACTGGTTTTCCCAGGGTGGTGTGTTACACAGCAAAAGCTGACTGATACAACAACTAAAATGCAAATCAATAATAAAGAGAAAAAGCAACTGATACTATCTATAAAATCTCTACAGTTCCTACAGTTATATGAGGTCTGACAATTTCACAAGCTCATCCTAGAAAAAGTGCTACATACCACATTGCTGAATATCACTACTGTCACTTTCAAAGTGCTCCCTTGGGAAGCTGTGCACCAACGCCAGCACTTAGTCCACCCTTCAAAGCAATTTTGGAACTCTTTTTCTGGAATGGCCATCAGAGCTGTCATCGTACCCAAAACCTGACAATTAAGTTCACGAATTTGCCACCAGGTGCTTACATTGGCAGCACTGTACAGACAACTCGTTAAGGTGTCATACATAAACTTAGCAATTGTAACTCAACTCCAGGTGCTACTTCTGCTGGGCCCTGAATGCAGGAGGTGTGTGTTGCTCTTGCATACGCTTCTCTACCTCTGATTAGCCATTCCTTTTGCTGTTCCTTGGTGTCTACATTCTCAAATTCAAAGAACCTTAAATACAACTTAAGTTTCACTGTCTCCCCAAGGCCTGCCCAGAGTGCCTCAGCTAGCAGTGACTTTCCCTGAAACTTTCCAAAGTACTTTCCACTTTTTATTTTACACATTATTTATGGACATGTCTTAGCTCTCCGAAAAGATGATACATTTTAGTTACAGGAACAAATTTTTCATCTTTACATTTAGCACAAAGCCTTAGTGCTCTGCCTTCAGAAAAACAGGCCATCGATACAGGTGCCAAATGAACTTACGTGAATTGATTCTCACAATATTCACTGAACATGGTGACAATAATATCAAGAACTGTTTTTGCCTGCAAAGGAGAAAGACAAATACTATGCTAATCTTTAAATATACATACTCTCTCTTTACTCAGATGGACATGAATATTTAATATAATTTGTCCCCAAACATTTAAAAATGGACCCTTATATACAGGGAGCGGAAAAATAAACACGTATGAGCTAAAAGAGGCCTGCCCTTACCTTCAGGTGTTCTGTATTTATTCGATTCTCCGAGAGTTATGATCCATGACTGAGACAAATCATTCACTTCCCCTGCCCCGTCCCTTGGGTACATCAAGCTTGGAGAGAGACATATGGCCAACTACAGAAGGAAACCTAACTCTCTCATGAACTCTGCAGCCAGATTTCTGATTCATGGCTCAGCCACCTACCAGCAGTCTGACTCTGTGCAAATTACTACTGTCTTTGTACCTTGGTTTCTTTATCTGGTAAGTGGAGATAATAAAAATTCCTACATCATTTGGTTATTGTGAGGATTAAATGTGTGCGTGCATGTGAGTGTGTGTGTGTGTCACAGACAGCAATGCCTGACATATAGAGAAGCTCACAGAGATTTGCTAAAAATTTTTTTAATTGAAAAAAATGCTTAAAAAATACAGTAGGCTTATTGGGATATATGCTTTGCTTTTATATATATTTCACTCTTATATATAAGCTTCAAGAAAAAAGGTCTGCTAATGTATGAATTTTTTTTTAAGTCTTTTAATAGGAACACTACCCTGACAATATTTTTCAAGGCAAATATGGTACTTAAAGTTACAAATGAAATACCTTACAATGAACTCCAATTCTGTAAGATGCATGTGAATGCCATTTATCTGTCCTATCTCTATACTCGGGCCTTCTCCTGCCATTCCAGTTTACTTGTCTTAAATTGCTTCACTGCACCTCACTCTATGCCTTGCTTAACATACGTAAAGAAATGATATGCTGCAGAAAAAAATATACATACCAATCTAATCTAATCCATGTTGTGGTTAAAAGTGAGTGAACAACTAGTATTCAAAATATTCTAGATATTGTGTACATAAACCCCTTATCAATTTGCTAAATCAAACTTTCTTTATAGCCAGTTCGTTTTGAAAAAATTTTTACCAAGTACACAAAGGTACGCAATTTTACTCAGCATTTAAATTAAGGCAACTAAAACAAACAACTGATACAGATCACATTATAATACTTATCCCATTCTGTTTTACAGTTAGGTATATGGCTAATTCTCCCACTACACTGTGAGTTCCCTGAAGTCAAGAAACATGTAACTTATTACTAAATTCATGGCACTGAAAAGACAATAGGTGCTCATTAAACATTTGTCGATTGAATGAAAGCACTACATCCAAAGTACAGAATATCCATATCTTTCTAATTTTCTAAATTTCTAAATTATGTTCCCACCTTCAAAATAAACATATTTTAAAGTTTGGCCACATAGTCTTGGTCCAGAAGTAAAATCTATCCTGTCTGACAGCACAAAAAAAGAAAACAGTTTTATTTACCTTAGTAAAGTCAGTTCCTGTGCATTCAATCAATACATTTCTAGTATTTATTGTTATTTTGGAATGGTTTCCTAGAACACAAAACAACAACAAAACAATCAGTTCCAGAAATATAAGTGTACTTAACAACTCTACAAAACAGAAACTGTATTTTAATTTAGAACACAAAAATAAACTAACATCTCAAAGTAAAGGAATATACAACTTTTATTTTAAGCCCATTGCAAGCTGGAAAATAAAGACAAAATAATAACAAGCCCTACTGTGTGCATCAATATGGCAGGTGCTACGCCACGCTGAATAGAGATTGTGTCACTTCATCTTCACCACAATCCCATGACGGAGTTATACGTGGGACAGCCAGGTTCAGAGGTTAAGCTCACTGACCATGATCAGAAGGTACAAGCAACAAGGCTGAGATCTGGGTCTGGATCTTGCTACTCCAAGGCCCAAGTTCAAGTTTGTCCAACCTGTGGCTGGCAGGCCACACGAGGTCCAGGACAGCTTTGAATGTGAACCAACACCAATTCGTAAACTTTCTTAGAACACCACAAAAATTATGCATGGACCTTATTTTAGCTCATCAGCTATCATTAATGTTAGTGTATTTTATGTGTGGTCCAACTCTTCTTCTAATGTGGCCCAGGGAAGCATCCAAGATCGAGAAGGCAAAGAGTCTCTCCTTCCCATCTTGAATCAACTGAACTTCTCACCTTCAGAGAAGCACATACGATTAACTATGGATTCAATGTCATTATATTTTGTAAATACTTTCAAATCGCCTCATCTAAAAAGCCTTCATAAAGGAGTTACAAGTTAAATTCAGCTTAAAACCCAACAGACAAAATCGAATTTGACTTTGAGTTTAACCAAGTGAAATATCTGCTAAAACCAAAATTCCAACACCCTGTGAAGGAATATGACAGAATCCAGAGACTGGCACCAGACAGTATTCATAAATTTTAAAATATTTTATAAATTGTATAAAAAATCCCAAGTAAACAAAATGAATAAAAAGAATCATTATCATAAATTCTACAAAAATCCTTAAATTCTCAGATTAAGAGTTATTTGATTTGATTCAGGCGAGTCTATTGGGAATTCTAAAGAACTGCCAAAGATTAAGAAGACAGGAAGTTTACAATGCTTAAGAAATAACTCACCATTGATGATTGGAGGCATGGAAAGGATGACACCATTGCTATCATAGATAACTGGGTACAGGGGCTTATTTTCAATGATGTGTAAATAATGTTTAAGGTGGTTGTCAGTCTGGAAAAAAAATTAAGTCCAACAAAATTAGTTTTTTTATTTCTATTAATGTAATTAGTTTACATACCTACCTAGTATAAAAAGAAGAGGGAAAGTCAGAAAAACAAAACAGCCCCGTATTACAGAAAGTTCTAAGTTTATAAGATTTTCTAATACAAACTGCTATCTCAACATCTTTATAAAAACCTCATCTCCTACTGGGTAGAGATGAGAACATAATCGAGCTATTGTATTTTTCAAAAGTGAAAATAGATTTGCACTAGTAAGGCAGAATCATCTCAAATAAAACATGTATTATCACAAAACTATTTAGATAAATCAGAAGAAATCACTGGAAATCAGGCGAAGGATAACAGCTGCGTTTTTTTGAAACATGCACTATTTCTATTTGTTATGTGCAACTTAAAGAGGCTACTAAATTCATTTTCACTGCTGGACTCTAAAATGATCATCATGGCAAGTAGATACTTTGTAATAGTGTTGCCTAAAAAAAAAAAACCTAGCTAAATCTTATTGTCCTTTAGACTTGCATGAGTTCTAATTATACTCAAACATAAATATTACAATGTTGTATTGTCTCCTTCAGTGATTCTCAATTCTAGATGTACATTAAAATCATCCAAGAGGACAAAAAAACTAGTAATAAACAAAACAAAACTATGCCCAGACCCTCCTCTAGATCAAATAATCAGTATCTCTGGTTGGAGCACAGACACTTTTTTAACCACTCGCTACATTTCTGTAGACATTCCAAGAATTGACTCCGAAGGGATTTCATGATTTATGCAGGGCTGTTGCATAACGTAAAAGAACATTACCTTGTATATGTTCATCAGTTCACAGGCTGTATACTCCTTTGTCTTATTTAGAGGCTTGAATTTGATGTCTGAAGGTCGCTTTGCAGTGTACGTAAATGGGCCTGACAAAGTGTCCAAGTCATGAGTACCAATGGCAACCAGCGCTCTTTTCCTACATGTTGGGAGAGAAAGAAAAAGAGATTTGGTACTCCAAAGCAGAAATCCTAAAGTTAACACAGACTATAAATATTTTAAAAATTACTTTTAGATGCTTCCCTAAAATTGCCTCTTGCTACATGGCAACTTTAGAGGAGTGTAAGGAACAAATTCTCCCAACCTTTAGAAGTAACACAAAATAAAGCTAATAAAAGCACATTATTTCATAGCTAATGTGAATTCCTTCCCACTATGCTTTCCTCAGACTGCCACCAGGACATTTTCAAAGCCAACGCTCTCTCTCCCTTCCTTCAATTTCCTCTTAGTAATGTAAATGTGTTATTACAATAGAATAAACTAGTCAACTGCTTTTTTTTTTTGGCTTTTCTGTATTTTCCTACATTTTCTGTCACATAGCTGTATTATCTTAATAATGGAGAAAAATTTAATTTTAAGAACTGTGACCTACATTTAAAGCTTAATGTGTAAGGAAAGTTCAAAAGCTACTAATTTCATTTGTTCTGCAGTTTACCTTCAAAGGATTCAAGGCAATTTTAGGAACTTACAGTAAGTTACAAATTAGGAGAGAAAGAAATAGAAATAGAGATATAAAATAGAGCCAGGAATGATGTTAATACTAAATTGGCATCTAAAGGTCCACAGTCTTATCACAAAGGGTTACAAATTTGGCTCTAAGCCAGGAGTGTCGAACCTTTTGGCTTCCCTGGGCCACAGTGGAAGAAGAATTGTCTTGGACCACACATAAAATAAACTAACACTAAAGATAGCTAGTGAGCTTAAAAAAAAAAAAAAAGGTCCATGCATAATTTTCATGTTTTAAGAACGTTTACAAATTTATGTTGGGCCACATTCAAGGCCATCCTGGCCCGCATGTGCCCTGCAGGTTGGACAAGCCTGATGTACACTGTAATGTCAAAGATATAATTAGAAAATTCAGTCACTTAAAAGTCTCAAGTTTTATCCGTGAATTTATAATTACACTCACTCAAAAATTCGATTTAAGCCAAGAGTTTTCCATTTTTAAAATGACAGATCATTTCAAATTACCATGGCTTAATATTTAGTGGTGTAATCCACTAAATATTGAATCAAAAACAAATAAAACCAATAAAATCTCTAGGAGTAGATATTTCTTCTCTTTATAGTATTTAAAATATACCTCTCATTTCTCCATGCAGATACTACTTATTAGCAGTGACAAAGTGCTGTCTGCTGAAGCAAATTTAAACTGTGACTCTTTAGAAATGCTTTGAAAAAACCTGCATATTAAGAAGAAAGGGTGAAGGGAGGGAAATAGGGAGAAGGGAAGACACAGCGTGGAGAAAGGGATGGTGGGGTGTGGAGACGGGGGAGGGAAGCAGAAAAGAAGATGCAACCACAAACCTGCAAATGTTCTGATGTAATTTCTCCTGAAGGTCTATGAAGCTGTCATAGCGATCTTTACTAAACTTCATATTTCGCAGAACTGCTGCTACAGCGTAAGGGCGTATTTTAGCTGTCTGAAATCCAACACATCATTAGAGATGGTAAATGTTAAGGCTTTTGTTTGTAATATCTTCTAAGAGAAAGCTGGCTGCACTCCTGACACTGTCACACATTCTCATTCTAACAAGTACACAATTCATTCTTTCCATCAACAACCAATGAAACAGTGTTGACAAGAGACAAAAATCACTGTCCTCATGGATTTACAATTCAGTTAAGATTTCTGAAAATGTATTAAATAACTGAGAAAAAAATTAACCTTTAAGTAGTTTGCTTATAGTTGATATTTCTTATCCAAAATAACCACCCCCCCCATAGTTTTTCTTTTTAATTTTATTACTATACCACAATTTAAACAATTATATCTCAAATGTATTTTAAATAAACATTTGGATCTTATTTTCCAAAATTATTCATGGAACACAGATGCTTTACTCCCTTTCATTTCTTGGTAAAAACAAACTGACAATTTTTAAGAGCTAGAGGTTAAATATACATCCATTTCAACAAATAATCAGAGAAATTACATTTGGCACAAAGGTCAGCTTTGTTCCTTTTTTCCTTCCCTCCTGATAGACATATACACCAAAGAGCTTGTTTTCAAAAGGAAAATGAGATTTTATCCTCATTACCTCTTCTGTGATGATCAATTTCTGGATTTCTCCATTAGGCATTACCCGTGTATACACTGGAGCCTTTATTCTAAAATAATATTAAAACAAACATGCTCGTTATTAACCAAAACATTTGATAAATTAATTATATTCTCTTCTGTGTACACAAAGTAAACAAAATGAATAGAACCAGGACAGTTACCGCAAATCAAATTTGAACTGAGTATTAAAAAAACAAAAAACAAAAAATGAAATTTCTAACATTTAAAGTTGCCCAACACAGCACAGGATGCCTCAGGTAATGAGTGTCCTGTCACTGGAGTCTCGGTGGAGCTAGGAAGCAACTGTATAACCGGCATTTAACATCAGCCGAGGGACTGGATGAAACAACCTTTAAGTTTTACTTCAAGCATGAGATTCTGAACTTCTAAGAGAAACAGGGCTTATTAAAAATACAGATCTGGACCTCCTGAATCAGGATATGCAAGGGAAAGGCCTGCTAAGTGGTACATTTTGAAGGCACAGTCCAGGTAATTTTTTGTCAGGAGAAGCTGGACTACCGTTTTAAGTCAGTGCTTCTCAAGCTTTAGCGTGCTTAGACAATGAGCTGGGAGATGGGTTAAACCACAGATTCTGACTCCGTAGGACTCAGTAGAGGCTGAGATTCTGCAATTCCTACAAGCTCCCAGGTGATGTGATGAGGCTGGTCCATGGACCACACTTTGAGTAGCCAAGGTTTTAAGTCAACTTTGCTAACTGATCATAAAAGCACATGAAGTGCCTGTTAAAAACAGAAATTCTCATCGGGTAGGTATGGGAAACACACTCTAATGAGGGGTGTCCAACCTTCTGGCTTCCCTGGGCCACACTGGAAGGAGAAGAATTGTCTTGGGTCACACATAAAATTCACTAACACTAACGACAGTTGATGAGCTAAAACACAAAAAGGTCTGTGAGTAATTTTTGTCATGTTTTAAGAATATTTACAGATTTGTGTTGGGCCACATTCAAAGCCATCTGGGTCGCGTGCGGCCTAAGGACCGCAGGTTGGACAAGCTTGCTCTAAGGGAATGCCCCTGACCCTAAAATATTAGCATCTGAATATCATGCAGTAAACCTCCAAATTGTAACCACCTTAACCAAATGCCTCACTACCATCCTTTCACCAACACTCAACACTCATCATCATTTCAGAATCCAGCCCCTCAGCCAGAGGCTCTTACTCCTTTGCAACCAACGAGGTAATACATAAGTAATCAAAACCTCAAATAATTATTTTTCATAGGTATTGCTTCACCTTTTATTCACTTTAATATATTCATTACATGAACAGTTGGTAGCAGACTTTAAAACCTTCATTATAAATTAGGAGATTGAAACTAGAGAGGCCAATTAACTTGTCCAAGATCATACAACCATCACAAGATCTTCAATTTTCCAGTTAGAACATTCCACCCAAGCTTCCTTAGAATTCTTAAGGGAAGAGCATATAAAGTTTTGTCTTCTCCAACTTTCCTCCCAACCTTTATAACAAATCCAATGATCTAATCCAATCTAATCAGATTACCAAGGGAACTCACATGAACCCACTAAAGAATTTTTTAATCATACAGCCACTGACAACTCCAGTTTTAAAATATGTTCCCAAAATGAAAGGTTATATTATACTCAATAAAACTTACAATTTTAAATAGTTACAATCTACATGAACCTGACTGTGCAATCTTCTCTCTTTGCAGACCTAGAGCTGTGTGTACCTGTCCAACAAGTTTCTTTTTTTCCTAGAAACTTAAACAAGAATTGCTGATAAAGACAGGAAAAGAAAAGAAACCCAATTTGGCAAAGCTTTAATGAATAGATCCCCTTACCTTTCTTTAAAGACTTGCAGTCCTCGAACCAATCCTTCCAGACACAGGAGATCATATCTATTGGCGGGCACGTCAATTTTGTAAAGAACAGTATCAGATGCCCCCTCCGCCTTGTCATTACCTTGTTCTTTACTTATAATTTCCTTCTCAGAAGTCTAAAGCAAGCACAAAAAAACTAAATAAATCTAAGTTCTTTTGAAAAAGTAGTCGTCAGTCCTATAAAGCATCAACTATATTATACATGTTCTTTTCTGCAGTATTATATCTGCAACAAAAAATGACATAAAAATGACTTTTCCTGGGTTCAGACAGCTGGCATTCTCATTCATTCCAGAACATCTAAAGCAAGGATCAGCAAAGGAAGGCCCATGGCCACATCAGCCTTGTCATCTGTTTTTGTGAATAAAGTTTTATTGGAACATCGCCAGGCCCTCCTATTTACACGTTTTTCTATGGTTTCTGACACACTGTAACAGCTGAGTTGTGACAGACTGTACAGTCTACAGACCTTACCATCTGGCCCTTTCAGTAAGTTTGCTCACCCCTGATCTAAAAGAAAATGAAACCACCACCAAGCACATAGGGCAACAACCATAAAAACAGAAGTGCCACGGGGCGAAGTAAAGATGACTCATCCAATGAAAGAGACACAATTTCTTATAAGAAAATAACTATACAAGCTAAATCCTATAAATGAATGCATGAATGAATGAATGATAAAGGTGAATCCCTTGGGCACCCATGGCAAGAAGCAACGTGAGCATGAGCAATGACATAAAAACATCTGAAGAGATGAGCAGCAGTGGTGTAAATGCGAGGGGATGACAGGTACAATGGGAAGCAATCTAGAGAAAGTAAAGGTACAGAGCCGCAGAAAGGCCACCGGGCAGAAACGCGGCTGGAGGAATCATTTTAGTGCCCTGGTGCAAAGCTTGGAACACCTCAGTCACCACATTAGAGAACAGTAACAGGTTTTCTTAGGGAGAACCACTGATGGGAAGTCCTGCTCCCCTCGTTTGTTTACCACAGCTGGGAACAATGGGAGGGCTGTCCGAAAAGCGTCTGGAATAAGGCAGGAACCCCTTCCGAGTTTTAAGCCTCTGAAAAACTGCTTATACACAGAATTTCTGAAAAGTAAATATATGATACATACGATTTCATCAAGCTCCAGACCAAATTCAAAACACAGTTCATCAAATTCTTCGTCAGCTAGAAAAACAAGAGATTGCTAATTATAATCTGATCAGCACAAATGAAATAAGTTTTTCTGTATTTTCTGTATTTTCTGCAAATTGCCTCTTCTTATTAATTGCTTTATACCAAGCATACTAAATATTGGCCATCAGATATCACCATTTAAAAAAAAAAAGGCTCAAACAAAAAATTCAAAAATAAGAAAACACCCAAAACAAAGGCTGATTCATCTAACATCAACTACAGAACTAGGTTAGCTATGCTGGTAAGTTTACTTAGAAGAAAAACACCTAGTACGTAGGGACAGAATGTAAAGTAGGCTTCAAGTCACGGATCTAACACAGGAATAATGACCTATGAACCCTATCATCCAAAATTCTCCGAAGCAGCCTGACAGCTGGCTTTGGAGCCAGGGCAATCAGAGTGAATTCTGACTACTCCACTTACTAGTTCTAAGAGCTTGGCAACTTATGGTAACTTTTCCATTCCTAGGCCTTGACCATAGAGTGGATCAAAATGCCTCATTCATAAAGCAGCATTTTAAGCCATTTATTTACAGCAAACAACTGTCGGAAAGATTTAAATGAGTTCATGCAGATAATGGGCCTGGCACAGTGCCCTGAAATGCAGTAGGTCTGCAATAATTAATAGTTATCTTCTTTATTTTTAAATTACGTTTCCCTTTGCTTTGCTACCTATACAGCATTTTCAGGGTCTTCTTGTTATCAAAAATTGGACACAAACCATCATTACCAGTATATCCTAGTGAAAAGCTGGTCTTAAGATTCCTGATCCCCACAAGAAAAGATGACAGCATGAATGGATCTTGAGATTATCATGCTAAGCAAAATAAGTCAGAAAAAAATAGAGAACCATATGATTTCAATCATATGTGGGATCTAAAACTGAAAGCAACAAACAAGACAAACAACTCAGACACAGATAACAGTTTAGTGGTTAGGGTAAGAGGGGTCAAGGGGGTGGGAGGGATAAATATATGCTGATGGAAGAACTCACTTTGGTGGTGAACATACAATGTAATATACAGATGATGGATTATAGAATTGTACACTTGAAACCTATATAATTTTACTAACCAATGTCACCCCAATAAATTTAATAAAATGTTTAAAAATAATGAAAAATAAAAATTCTTAATCCCAATACCAAACTTCAACAAACATTTATTGAGCAGCTACTATATGCCAGTCACTGTACTCTGTGCCAGGGCTGCAAAGATAAATAAAACACAATTCCTGAATTAACTCCTTCCTACTCTAATGAAGAAACCAGACGTGCAAATACAATTATGCTAATGCAAGGCAAGAGGTGGTACAAGCTAAGTTCTCAGCTCCCCTAGGGTCAGCTAAGTCTTCACAGAAAGGCTGAGTTCACTGGGCAGAGATTATGAGGAATGAGACAACAGCACCACAAATGTGGAGAAGTTCAGTCTAGAAGAAACATTAAGATTCACGATAGGAAGAGAGACCATGGAACAAACAGAAGTCAACTCAAGACAATCCAAGGGGTTTGCCCTTTCCTGCCTGCAGGCAATGGGGACTCACAGTGAAGGGTTTTCAGCTGAGGAAAAGCATGACTAGAGCTGCATTTTAAAGAACAGGCTATATAAATGGCCAACCACTATGTTGCACACCGGAAACCAATACTATATGCCAGCTGTAAGTGAAAGACAGACAAGAATGGGAGGGCAGGGGGGATGGACCAGGGCAAGGGCGTTATGCCAACTGTGCAGGTGATACAGCGAGGACTCGATTAAAGCCGCGGTGAGTGTGAGGCAGAAGAGTGTGAGAAACGAGAGAGGCTGATCTGTAACTCCGTGACCCAATGGGCATCAGGGACCCGAGGAAGAAGTGAGCAAGAGTCTGATGATGCGTCGGTCTCTGGTGGGGGTACCATTAACGCGGGTCCCCAGTGATACCTGCCTCCTGTGTGAACTGAGGTCTGAAGCAACCACACGACTGAGCTGAAGAGCATACTATCCAGTCCAGTTGAGCCCTGAGCTGACTGCAGGTCCCGCTGACAGCGTGGCTACAACGAAGTGAGAGATCCAGGGCCAGAACCAGCCAGCTAAGCCACTCCTGACTCCTGTCTCTCAAAAACCATGTGAGTACTACAGGCTTGCTGTTTTACACTCCTGAGTCCTGGGGTAATGTGCTATGCAGCAATAGATAATACAGACTTTATTCCAAGGGTGTCCAGCCTTTTGGCTTCCCTGGGCCACACTGGAAGAATTGTCTGGGGCCACACATAAAATACACTAACACTTAAAAAAAAAAAAAAAAAAAAAGAGGTCACAAAAGGATCTCACAATGTTTGAAGAACTTGAGTTGGGCCACATTCAAAGCCATCCAGGGCCACAGGCTGGACGTGCCCACTCCAGTCCCTGCAAGGGCAGCGCTGCTCACACTGAACCCGGGGGAACCTGGGAACGGCTTTCGAATCTGGAGGTGAGCTTGGAGAGTGCGCATGAAAACTACAAGTCCCCTGAGAAAGCCTCACAGTCTTTGCTAAGGATGAGGGTGCAGATACGCAGGAATGTGAGCTCGTGTTACTGCAGACTGGTAGAAGCAGAGTGCTTTCTACACCAAGGCAGAAAGTTTAGCAGTGCTGCTGCCTACAAGTTACCCAGACTATAGACAATGTGCCCACTCAACTGGGTGATGGAACTAAGGTTGCCAACCACTGATGAAAGTGTCCCGGGTTTTCTACTTGCTGCTTATACTGTGAGAGAAGGGATAAACTGAAGGAAAGACATTTAAACGAAAAGGAACCAGGACTTGACGGTTCGAACAATTCTCAGCCTCTCCAGAGGTAAAACAATCCTAAAACTAAATGACTTCTGGGCAAAGAGCAAATCCAGAGCATTGCCAGGACAACATGATCCAGTCCTTCTGCTGGTGGAGGGTCTTGCCTTCAACTTGCAAAAAAACACAACCCCTGTGAAGCCAATAAAGTGCAGTAAAACAAGGTGTCTGTATTCCTTTCAGCTATACTTCACGTGCTTAGAAAGCAAGGCAGAACTAACAATTACAATTGTGATTAATGATTCTAACAAAATGACACACCTAAGAAACTACATCTTAGGGGTTTGTATGGCATACACAAGTGGCTCTGACAGTATTTCCAGCACTTACACCAAAGCAGAACAAAACCAGAATTGAAGAACAGTAAGAAGAAATCCATTAATCAGAAAACGAGTGACAAGAGGAAAACATCTAAGCAGAAAGACACAAGAAAGCAGACTCAAGAGACAAAACTGCCCCAGAGGGACCAAACTGGTCAGAACAGGCAGTCTGAGAAATGTTCGTGATAAGCAAAGAGGGGGTGAAGAAGGAGGCAGTGACACACAGAAACAGTGGGACTTAGGCCAAAAAACAACCCTTGGATCGACTGAAATAGAGGGGGAATGGGAATAGAAAAAGAGTGAATGAGACTGTATCTGAAAACAAGGAAAAAGAAGGAAGATGGGGGGGGCGGGGGGGAGAGTAAGAAACAAGATGAATCCACACCAACTGCAAATCAGATGCTTGCCAAACATGCTTTTCCAAGTCTGACCTCAACCAAATTAACAGTTAAAGGATTTCAAGAGAAAACACATGAAATACAGACTAATGCCAAGTATTATTCCTGACATGTCGGAAGCACATTTCAGTGACATCAATCTTTCTGCTGAAATTTTAGAGTCAGCAGCTGACAGTTATTTGTGGAAAATCAAATTTACCTGATTTCTCTCATATGGAAAAAAGCGGGCAGGCAGAGAATATATTAAAACATGAGATGACAGTAGACAGGTTATAAAGTTCACCATTTTTAAAAATCTGGATTATGTCTTAACTCTCCCAGAAACTATGTGTCACATGCCACCTTGTGCAACTCAGGTACATCATATACCATTAGTGAGAATACAATTTAGAAGGACTGGTAAGCAATGTAAGCTAGCACATCATAAAACAAAAAGTGTAGGAAATTAGAGCTGAGTTCAGAAGGCAAGAGTATTAACCTGTTATTTTCAGGGGTTTATGGCAGAACTGTACAGAGAATAACACTTCAAGATTACATAGTATCTAAAAGGGCACCTTTAGAACTGTCTCTAAAAGCTAACTTTATTTTCACAGTAATATTTCATTCCAGGAGGTAGTAGTATCTCTTAAACCCACTAGGGCTCTGCTACCATACTGAGCTCTAACACCAAAGATAACTCACAAATCAGTTGCTACAGCCTTTACACAAGCTGATAATTATGAGGCGGACAGGTGTAATCTCAACTGCTACATCTATATGATAACTGATTATTGTACTAATATTTCCCCCTTGGAAATGGTAGTGCATTTAGAGCTGAAGAAGTGACGAAGTGTTGCATGAGACTAAATCCACCGAACACTCCTAGTCATTCAGGTCTCAGCTCAAATGTAACCACCCTATCCAATGTTATTCTTAGTACAGTATCTTTTTTGTTTCCTTTATAGCATTTAACACTATCCGAAATCATTTTATGTGCCAGTCAAGAACCGTTTGCCTCCCTCATCGGAATGTGTACGTGGACCTTATGTGCCATGTGCACCGCTGTATTTCCGAAGCGCTTACAACAGTGACTGGCACACAACCTAGCGCCCAGGAAACAGTAATAGAATACCGTCTCCCATCTCCTGCCCAAACTTCTCCCACCCCTTCAAAAACGGGGTTCCCATATTGCTCTTAGTGCACTCAACCAGTTATACTTGGGATGCAACCTGGGGCTTCATTCCTATTCTGTCCCCTGGCGCCAGGCACGCAGTGGGCGCTCCACGCGAGATCGCTGAATGAATGGCATGGCGAGTCCCGCACGTGCGTTCGATGCAAAGACAGCTGCGGCGAGAGCGGTTCCCAGAGGCTCCATCAGCCCAGGTCGGTCGCTCCGGCAGTCAGCAACCCCCCTCCCCTCGACCACCCGAGGCCAAAATGTGCCAAGTCGCATGGACTTTGTCGCGATGCCCTTTTGGGAAGGGGGGGTCCCTGTCTCCGAGGAGAGCCGCAGTACCCAGGCTATGGTGCCGGCACTCACTGTAATTCCGGCCGAGGGCTTGGAAAAGCAGATCGCGCTTCACGCTGACAGTCGGCATGGCGAGTCGGGACAACTGTGCATGCGCGGCGAGCGGGGCGGGACTGAGGGACCGAGGTATAAGGACCAGATCTCTCTGGTGCGGGCCGTCTTGAATATTGCCAGTCTGCTTCCAAAAGCTTCTGCTTTCGTTTTCACCTGAAGGCAAGTAAATTGCCACTGTTAAGCTCAGGAAACCTATCTGTATTAGATGAATAACCTACAGTCTGGTAAGCGAGACATACTTGGACAGAATACGCTAGGATTTGATGGGCAGTAGAATGGACAGACCGCGAAGGCCCTCTCGCCTCTAACCCACTACGGGCGGATGACACCGAACTAGGAGTGCGGGGCGAGAGGGGCGGGTGCGTAGTAGGGGGCGGGGCCTGGAGGTGGAGCATCCTCTCCAGGAGGTGGCGAGCATGTGCGTCGGCAGAGTCTGGTTCAGCCAGGACCGAGGGATGTGTAAGTCCGAGTAGCGGAGGCAAGAAAAACTGTTAAGAGACCTAGCTTTTACTTCATTCTTACATACAATCGCCCTTGTGCACTTCTAAGTGTTCTACCTGTGCTTTGAACCTTACAGCAGCCCTATAAGGGAAGCTTCACGAAACACTTCTTTTTAGAAGAGGAAACACTCAGTGCTCTCTACTGGCCGAGAGCTGTGCTCAACGCTCTGCCGGCCTTAGCAACAACCCTGAATGTAATAGGCTGAATAGCCTTCCCAGCAAAGATAGGAGGCCCTAATCCCTGGTACCTGTCTTTGCAGGTTAAGGGTTTCAAAATGGTGAGAGTATTGTGGATTGTTAGAATGGGCCCTAAATGCGATCATGTTTTCCTACAAGAAGGCAGGAAAGGGAGATTTGACAAAGAAACAGAAGAGGGGCAGTGTCCCCACAGGCAGAGATTGAAGCGATGCAGCCACAGGTCAGAAAATGGCAGCAGCCCCCAGAAACTGAAGAGGCGAAGAGGGATTGTCTTCCATCCCTCTGGAGGAAGGCCGGTGTCTCTAGACCCTTTGATTTTGGCCCACTGAAATTGAGTTTGGACTTCTCACCCCCAGAATGATGAGAAGAAATCCCTTTGTTTGAAGCCACCACGTTTGCGGTCATTTGTTACAGTAGCCATGGGGAGCTTACTCACTGGGCTAGGTGCTACATTTATCCCCATTTCACGGATGATGAAACTGAGACATACGCTATCTCAATCACCCAATTATGAAGGCAGAGCTGAGGCGTTTGCACGAAGGAGACTTGCCCTTACTTTTTCTACTGCACAGTGAGGGAGGGCCTCCAAGACCATTCCGAAGATGGGACAGTCACTGGGTTGGACTTGGGCCTCCCTGGTTGCCAATCAAGCAGTTTTTACTCTATTAGCTTGCCTTCATGGCTACAGCAGTCCCTTCCCAGTGCCCAACATAACAGGTTGACAGAGGCCCCAAAATGGCAAACATCTCCACTGCCAAATAAACCTCCACCAATTGGTACACAGTGCTCAATTAGTGAATAAAGGACTTTCTGAACTATTGCATGCTGACCTGCTTTCCTCTGGACACTCCAAAGTGTTCCACAGCCTCTGAACTTCTGTTTCCTTGTCCGTAAAGCAGAGGTAATAATACACACCTTAGAGAATTGTTGTAAGGATTAGAAATAATACAAGTGACTAGTCTAGTTATTATGTCATAGGTCCCAGAAACGGGGCAGCTGTGATTATTGTTATCTATCCTCCTATTCAGTTTCTTGAACCAGCTATTCTCAAACAACACAGGGGCAATCTGTTCTCATCTCCCACATGCCCCAACTCATCTGTCCTGTTTTTTTAACCTTTGCGCATACACACACACACAGGTCCTCTGTACCTTCTCTTTGACTAGCTAACTAAACTGTTAGAAGATTCCAATGGAAAAGCAAAAACCAGGCCACAAGTGCTCATCAAATATGGCATTGGCTGACCAACAGAAAAGATACCTGGAAAATGTTGAGATAGATGTAGATTGGTGCTTCTCTCATCTAATTTTAGGGACACCCTGACAGCAGGAATGAGGTGGCAGCATTTTCTAGAAATGAAAGATGGGCTGGCTAATAAACATTATAAAACTCTCCACACATTAGAAATCGAAGAGATGCAACTTAAAATTATACTGAAATATATTTTCATAGCCACTAGACTGGTGAAAATGTGAAAGTCTGACAAAACAAAATATTGGCAAGAAAGAAAGTGTATAAGCTGATGCTACTACCCTAGAAAATATGGCCTTACCTAGAAAATCAGAGCATGTACATCCCCTACTACCCAGCAATTACATGCCCAGGAATATTTCCCAGGGAAGCACCTACTCAGGTGCACCAGAAGACCACATAAAGAATGTTCATAGTTACATTGTTCATTATATTAATAACAAAAAGAGAGAAACATCCCAATGTCCATCAATACTAGAATTGGTAAACCATTACGATAAATGCACAGCGCAGCACATACAGCTGTGAAAATGAATGACCTACAGCTGTATGTATAAACTTAGATTAAAAAATGTGAATCACAGACGCATATATACAACATGGTGCCATTTATGTAAAAAAGAGACACAGACTAACCTAAACAGGATATTGTTTAGGTACACATAAATAGATAACAGAACTAAAAGGAAAGGGGGTGATAAACACCAAGTCTCAGACTAGAGCTAGGATAGATAGTTCTGAGTGGGATGGAAAGGAGACAGCCTGAGAGCTGGGACACCAAAAATATTTCAGAAATATTGGTGATGTTCTGTTTTACCTGGTATACCTTCATGGATGTATTGAAAGGAAGTAAAAAGGAAGATGAGAAGCAAGATGAAGGTGGCACTCTTGTTTGGGAGTGAGGTTGACGAATGCCTTGTGCCTATAGCCAAGTAGAAACACAAGAGGTGTTCTTCATATTTGATTTTAAGTTCTTTTTTCATCAAGAGCTGTTTTTCAAAGTTTTAGTGTAATTTATAATTCTTTTCCTTTTTAGAGTTTGGGTTTTAGATTATGTTTTCAAAGTTTTTCACCATGCAAGATTTTTTTTAATCATGTATACTGCTTAAAGAACTTGAATAGATTCTCCCACCCCCACCCCATTTAAATCTCAGATCTTTCTGAATTTTGTTTTGGTTTTGCAGCAAGTGAATAAACCAGCCTTATTTTGTTTGCAAACAGCGATCCCGTTAGCCCATCATAATTTATTCAATAAGTTTCTTTTTCCCACAGGTTTGAAATACCTTCTTTATCATATAGTAAATTTCTATGCATATTAGGATTTGTTGCTGAACAATTCCATTGCCAATGCCAAACTATTTCTAAATAGTATACCTTTATCATACATTTTGATATTTGAAAGGGTTAGTGTACCTCCAATGATTTCTTTTTCAAAAATATCCTGACTGTTCTCTCATGTTCATTTTTCTAGATGAATGTTAGAATTTCATCAAGTTCTGAAAAGCATTCTTTTGATACTTTGTTAAAAATCAAATGTAATTTATGGGTTAATTTAGTGATCTTTCTATCCAGAAACCACAGCCTCCATGCAAGTTTTTGAACATGCCAGGAAGTGACCCGCCTTAGAGCTTTTGAACCTACAGTTCCCTCTGCTAGAATGTTCTTGCCCCAGACTCCTGCAGGGTTCCTAGCTCCCTCAGCTCCTGCAAGTCTTCTCAGAAGACAGATTCCTGACTGTATTATTTTTATGGTGGTTAGATATAAATGTCTCTCCCTGCTAAAGTGTAAGTTCACAGGCAGAGATTTTTTTGTGTTTTGTTCACTAATACAGTAGATTCGGTTAACCGGAACTCAACCAACTAGCAAAGTCTCAAGCAACCGGAAAAATAGTTTTTTTAATGATAGAAACACTTGATATGTTATCTTTTCTTTTTTTACAGAAAAAAATGGACAAAGGACGTGAACAATCAATTCATTAAATACAACAGAAGACAAATAAAAAGTGAGGAGAGAAGGAAAAATGCAAATCAAAAGCACAGTGAAAGTAGGAATATTTTCTCCAGGGAGACTGGCAGGGAATAAAGAAATAAATGATATCACCTCATGTTGGCAGAGATTTAGGAAGCGGGCACTCTTCGACACACCTGTCATGAATATAAATAGCAGTTTGACAATATAAATCAAAAATTTAAATATATACTCCCTTTGAACAAACTGATGGTTGTCAGATGGGAGGGGGGCAGGGTGAAAACGGGGGATTAAGAAGTACAAATTGGCAGTTACAAAATAGTCACAGAGATGTGAAGCACAGCATAGGCAATAGAGTCAATAAGATCGTAATAGCTGTGTGCCGGGTGGGTACTACACTGACTGAAGTGATCACTTCGTGAGTTCCAGAAATGTCTAACCATTATGCTGTACACCTGCAACTAATCTAATTTAAATATCAACTGTAATTGAAAAATAAAAAAATTTTAAATATGTATTTCTTTTGATCCTGAAATTCCATTCTTGGGATTATTCTAAGGAAATCATCAAGGAGCTTTTTTCTGTTTGTACCATATGAATAGAAAATTTGGAAACAACCTAAATGTCCCACAATATGGGGCTTGATTAAAGAACACCATGAACATATTAAAAATGATACTCCAGAACTACATTTTTTTTAACATGGGGAAAAAAGTTCACAACATATTATGTGAGGACAAGTTACTAAACAACATACCTAAAATAATTGCTTTTTTAAAAAATGCATGTATGTATGTGAGTGTGAACAAAAATAAAACAGCTGGGACATACACCAAAGCGTTAGCAGGGATTATGAGGAAAAGAAAAAACCCGGTCACGCCGAGTTCTCCTCCTTGCCTTATCAAACATTGGTAAACAATCCAACTCTTTCACCCACATAGGTCAGAGCCCGTGTCGATCCATGCGGTCATGATCGGTTTTGCCTGTAAAACTTGCAATGTGGAGAAAGTTTCTGAAACAATTGTGCCACTTTCCTGTAATGCTTGTGGGCTGCGCGGTAATTAGGAAAGAGATGTTGTCAGGTCTGAAATCCTTCCTACGTATTTTAGGTCCTAAAAGTGGAGTACTGTGTCTGATGACATTTTACACTGGAGCAGGAGATAGTTTGCAACAATGCACTGGTGGTATGTGTAGTTCTCTCCTGTCCAAAACAAACACTGTCCACTCCCAGTGGCAGTTTCCTCATCCATAAAATGGAATAGGCCCTTATCAGATGGCCGTGAGGATAAATTAGGTGGAAACAATTTGAATCCTGCAAAGTACTCTTCGAATACTAGATATTTACTCGTATACTCAAGGTAACGACCCAAGTGATCCAAGATGATACATTCTCTCTGGTATTAAGCTTAGTAAAACTTGGGCTGCCATCTCCAGGGCTGTAAACTCAGGTGACAAATAATATAACTGACTATAACTGGCCTTGTTTTAATCACTGTATATCCAAAACTGGTTCTGTTCTGGTTAAAACCCGGTAGGCCTTTCCACTAAATTTCCCAGAGCACTCTACTCCCTTTGGAGAGTACTCTGAAACTCTTAGGACATGACCAAAGTCCAGTTATCATCTTGGGTTTCTATCAATGGGTCTATCTGGAACCAGGAAGGTCTGCTAGACCCATCAAGAATCAGGTTGATCAGTACTGACTTCCTAATTGTCAAACCAATGGTCATTTTTACTTGAATCTTTAAAATAAACTTATTAGACATTATACGGGGCTATCCAGAAAGTATTTAACCATGTAGTATGAAAAACAGAGCCATTTACGGCTGGATGGTTTCTGGACAGTCCTTGTATAATATTGGCCATTTCCTCATTCTTGAAATTCTCCTTGCTTTGTTTTCCTGACTGGAGGGACTCCTGTATTTAGCTCTCTGGATTTTTTTACGATCATTGTATGAGAGGCAATTCAATGTAATCTTAAGAGGTCTATAAATTAGTCACAGGTTAAAATCCTGTACCTGCCACTTACTAACTGAGACCTTGGACTATTACTGAATATTACTATTACTGATAAGCCTCGTTTCCTTATAAAATGAAGATAATAATAACCTACCTCATAGGTGTACCATAGGGTGGTTGTGTAAGTTTTAAGAGAAGTAGTTCATGTTGGAGTTTGGCATATGGTGAACACTCGATAGATATTAACTCTCTCCCAGCCTCTTCTACCTCCTGTACTACCGTTTCCCTACCTTTGGGGTGGGGCACCCTCCAGAGTTATATCTTTGGTGATCTCAAAAGATCTTGGCTCCCACTACCACCTAAACACAGATGGCTCTCATTCTAATCTCCAACCTTCATCTCACTTCTTTACATATTTCTTAGCAGCTTCTGAACATCAGCACCTGGATGTTTGACAGGCTGGCATCTCATACTCAACATGTCAAAAACTGAAGTTCCCCCTTACCCATAAACCTGTTCTCCCTTGTGTATTCCCTATCCTTTTTAATATACCACTGTCTACTGAGTTAGGCATAAATACTGACATTGACCTAACTCCTCCTCCTTCATTTCTCTCTCTTAACTAGTTATGATTGAGGGAACTTGGGATCAGCATGTCCTTTTTCCTTTGCACAGGGCAAACCTTTGATTCACCATATTAGAGCATGGGCATCCGGTATCTCCTGCCAGTGAACTGGTCCCGGCTTAAACACCTGATCCAAGCTGGATTGGGGCTTGATCACAGGGAACTTAAGGTTTGGTTTATTTAAAGATAGAAACTGTCTTGTGCAAGCCCAAAGTCACTGGTTACCATGTTTCATCATACAAAGGAATCGAATCTGCAGTGAGGTAAAAATAATACAAACCCTAAGAGAAAAGGCAGTGTAGAAAGTCCTAGAAACACCCAAATCCCTGATTGTTCTGAAGACCCCGGTGTCCCCTCCTTTTTTTGAAACTTAGTTCTTCAACTGAATCAAGTTGAGATGGCTGAAAGCTTATACCTGAGACTAAGCAGACATGTAGACGCCCTATAATACAGGGTCCAAAACTACAACAGAGAGTTTGGACTCTATCTTAAGAGCAGCCAGAAGGAATGCAAAAAAATTTAAGCCAAGAAAAGACATGATCAACTTGGTATTTCGGAAAGCAGACTTTAGGTTCATTGCGTAGAAAGGATTAAAAGTGGCCATTTGCAGGATGAAAGTCAAGGCTCAGAGACCAGTTAGGAGGGTGTGATAATCCAGGGGAGAAATGACAGCAGCCAGGACTGGGGGAAGGGATTGAGTGGAGGATCAAAAAGTAATAGTAGTAGACCAAAGGAATCAACAGGTCATATACCATGTAGCCAGAAACAACTAGAGAAGTATCAACAGGAGTGCAAGCCCACCCACTTGACTGGACTTTTCTAAATACTGGAAGTAAGTGAGGGAGCCTGCTCGGTCACCCATCCAGAGACACTGCTGTTTGAGTTGTTGACCTCTTCTTTCCCGAGCCTGCCCTGGCCCCAAGTGGGGTGCAGGAGACCTCCCAGTCTCTTTCTTCTCATTCCTCCCTTGTTTTAGTTGCTCAAGTAGGGTCCCAGGCCTAGTGCAAACAAAAGTGGGGTGAGGGTCACAGAAAGAGAAAGGACATTTAATAAAAATTGGTAATTACCATAATAATTTCAAAGAGTAATCATCGTAGTGTTGTCATTACCTATTTTGTGGAGCAAATATCATATACTGACACGAACTAATGGAAAGGTCACAATTGAACTTATGTCCATGGAGCTTCCAAAGGAGAATGTGAATGGAAGGAGGGCACGAACGGTGTATAGAGTGTGAGACCTTGTGTGTGCTTAGAGCAACAAGAAGCTACAGAGGCAAGGAAACCTTGGACTGTAATCACGGTGGCTGTAAAGCCTCCCTATCACACTATCTCAGGCAGGCCTGCTGCAGGTTTGCTAGAGCAAGCATATTGAGCCCCATCCGATTGATAAACCAGTTGACCAAGAAGTCAATAAGAGAATAGTGTGGTCAGGGCAAATATTTTTAACTTAATTCAAGAGAGCCTTGAAAATAGGACTTCTCAAAGGACATTCCACGGAAACTACCATAGAGACAGGCTCCTGTGTGACTTTAACCAGAGCTGGTCATTCTCAGTGAATACTGGTAATCATGACATTTGTGTTTCGTGTGTGTGTGTGTGTGTGTGTGTGTGTGTGTGTAAGAATATTTACTTTACAGAGTAATGTCCCCTATGATAACCAGAACAGTGACCTTTGTCCTACAGTGTTAGCTCTCCCACTTTAGAAAGAATATGATTTCTTTTGTAACTTAACTTACAGTAAAATGTCATGTTATAGAAAAACGTCATCTTCCTGTTAGTAGAAGTTAGCTAAAACGCCCAGGAAAAAATTTCAAACAAGGAAGTGATTTTAAGTTACTCATGTCCCAGAGTAGGCTTTTGTAATCTCTGAGGCAATGTGAAAGGTCACCTTCATATTCCTTTGAGTTGAGAAGTAGAAAGAGGAACCACTCTTGGTCAGTGGAATCTCAGATCTTCAAGCAGGACAGACAGTCTTGAGTTCTGACCACCAGGCCCTCCTCAGGACTTAGCACAGCGGAGGTGCTTGGGCATTTTTGTGGAATCACTGTGTTGAACGTACATGCATGTTTCATTACTCACGTATACCTAATGCCAAGCACAAGGTATGTGATTGGTAAATATTTGTTGATTGAATAAATAACTAACCCCAACCCAAACTATGACAGATTTGGTCCTCTGCATTGTGCCCACTGTTCAGTGGCGTGTTCCTGTTTCCACAACATTGCCTTCTTTCCTTGGGATAGCCTTCGAGAGATGGTTTAGTATAGCAGACAAACCTATTTCCAAAAACAAACAAATAAAAAAAAGAAAACCGGAAATCTGTTTCCCCTTCTTACTAGGTGAACAACTCGTTTGACCTTTAATAAAAGAAATAATAGTGTCTACCCTGGAGAGTTGTTGTGAGGTTTAAATCAGACCAGGCAGCACAGTGCCTGGTAGGTAGTAAACACTCAGAAATGTTGATATATCTATCACATGTGTTCTTTTTCATTGGAACCCCCTGCAAACAAGTATTTTCCAATTATTATATTGAGCTGGCCCACCCTCACACAAAATAAAAAGAGTAAATAAGCAGTGATTGCCAATCTAGGTTTTGCTGAACCCTAAAAGTTTCTATACCTTTCTGATGTAGGCTGACCAGGCATACTGTTACCAGAAAATGGGGTGTCCTTGTCGACACGATGTCCAGGTTCTCGGTATCTCAAGCAAAGAATTGGACGACACACACACAGAAGTATAGAGGTGAAACAAAGAG